>PVIH01016795.1:0-44276 GCA_004025045.1 Sigmodon hispidus
AAAAAAAAAAAAAAAAAAAAAAAAAAAAAAAAAAAAAAAAAAAAAAAAAAAAAAAAAAAAAAAAAAAAAAAAAAAAAAAAAAAAAAAAACAAAAAAACAAAAAACAACAACAAAAACTCCAAAACTGAACAAATAAAAAATAAAAACTACTTTATTTCCAGATTTCTAACAGAAATACATGTAAAAAGAGACAGAAAGGGTGTGCACTGAAAAAAGTATATAAACAAAATTTCTTCATGTATATTTTTTCTTGTCAACAATAAATGCATATTGAACATTTAAAGAAAGAAGATTAAGGGTTTGAATTTGTGGGTTTTTTACTTTTCTAACATATGCATTGATTATGAGTACACATGTGTTATTAGCTTATCTATGTCTAAAGATGGCCACTGATTCCCCTGCCCAAATTTTTTGGTTCCATTTTGTGACTTTCTTTCCCCATTTGCATTAGTGAAGGTGTTAACAAACAAAAGAGATGGTTTTCCAAAATCTAGCTGACATGTTTTTAAAATAGCTTGCAAAGGTTTAAACAGTGGCCATTTCCTTCCAAGTAGAACAAAATATAACTAGTCAACTTTTTAGCAGGAAGCAGTACTTGTTTTCTCTGTCTCTTAAGCAAGCTGCACACTGTAAGGTCTGCATTATTGCATGTAAAGAAATTTAAAAGCATGTACCAAAGGGTAATCTACAGTTCACACTTTTTATTTAGGTATAAATCCCCATGTTCTTGAAAACAATGAACATGAAGCATTATAAGAACAATGAATGTGGTCAGAGCAAGAGCCAAAGCAATTACATTAAGCAGGGAAATAACAAGGTGGGGCATAGGTAAGAGGTGTCTAGAAGCAGGATAACTCACAAGAGCTAACAGGACCTTTGTAGCTATGGGTTATGAATCAACAGCATCTCTGCTTCTCACTTTCTTCCTGTACCTCTACTCAAAATGGATTTTAGGATCTGCTGTGGTAATTGCTCATGTTCAGGTGATGTTAGACTGTTACTCTGGTGACCTAGGGACTCACAATCATATATTTTCCTACAGTAGTCACTCAGTGTAACGGCTGGCAGCCAGAAAAGCAGGTCTGAACCTGTGAGGTTAAAAAGCCACTGAATCTGGATGATTAAAAAGAAGTTACAAAACAAATAGTTTAGGGTTGGTTTATTGTTAATGGTTATCACATAGTAAAAATTCGCTTAATTTTCACAGGTTAAAAATAAGATTTTAGGGTTTTTTTACATGTATTTCTTGTTAATTTTAAATTGTGTGTGTGTGTGTGTATGTGTGAAGGTTTTCATGCAGGCTAGAGACATGGGATTCCCCTGGAGTCATAGTCACACATAGGTAGGTTTGAACTGCCTGACACTGGTCCTGGATGCGAAATCCATGTTCTCTTCAGTCCAATATTTTCTAATATGTAGATTTCATCAATAATTTTGAATAAAATCTTAAATTTGCCTCAATTTTACTTGAAAATACTTCAAAAATGATTGTTTCCTTACTGCCTGCATAAAATTAAATACTTAAAGTAGCAATTACAATACAGTGCTAGAAATCTAAGATTAAACCTTCTGTGCTGCTGAGATGCCTGAACTAAATGGACCACACTGTTGTGTTTTCATTTATTTGACATGGTAGCAATATTATCTCTCTTTCATTGATCTGTTGGTTCTCAGATTTTACTCTTACTCTTTCTCTTACTTCTGTGATTGTTCCCTTTCAATATACTACTAAACCAAACCAGAATGCCATGATACATATACATACTTTAATTATATAGAATAAAGTAAAATATTTAAATGACATATTCAATAATAACAATGTTTTATATATGTATATATGTGTGTATATATGTATACACATATAACCAGATATGTTAAACTTAGAAGCTCATAAATCCTGGCCATGTAGGTTACCACTTAGCTACACCAACACCATCCCTCTTTTTTACTTTGTAAGTTTGAGATATGGTCTCACAAAGCTATCATGCTACAAGTTTCATGAATTTACTTTTCTTTATAGCTGGATAGACTTTCATTGTGAAAAAAAAATGTACGATTCCACTATTCATTCATCAGTAAAAGAGCTTCCACATTTTATCTGTTATGCATAATGCAACAGTGAAATGGCTGAGCAAGCTTCTTTTGAGTCTCTGAATATTTGCTAGTTATTAGTATAAATGAACGAAGATTTAAATTAAACCCATTTCTGTCACCATACACACTGGTCAGCATGGACCAGATAGCACCAAGTAAAACCATAAACACTGGAACTACTAGAAGAAACATGGGCAGTCCCTTCCAGATAGAAGTATAGGAAAAGACTTTCCAAACAGGATTCCATTTACTTAGAAACTAAAGTTAGCAATTGGCAAATGGACCTCATAAAAATCAACAGCTTCTGTATAGCAAAGAAACAATCAGGTGAAAAAAAAAAAAAAAAAGGTAGCGCACAGAGTAAAAGAGAATCTTTGCCAGCTATGAATCCAAGAGAGAACTAATATCCAGAAAATACAAGAAACTCAAAAAAGAAGACATCAACACAAAAGCAATAAATCCAACCCAATTAGGAAATAAATTATAGATCTGAAATTTCACAAAAGAAGACATGAAGATGGCTATGAAATACCTTTAAAATTATTCAACGTCCAGAGAAAACAGCGAGACATAAACTAAAACTATTTTAGGATTTCATCTTATGCCAATCAGAATGGCCAAGATCAACAAAACAGGTACCAACAAACGCTGATAAGAAAGTGGAATGCTCATTCATTGTCTGTGGGATTGCAAACTGGTACAGCCACTATGGAAATCACTTTGGAGAATTCTTAGAAAGCTAAAAATAGATATGATCACATGACCCAGATGCTGTGTGAGATGAGGTTTCTTGTATCTCAGGCTAGCCTTGGACTTGCTTTATAGTCAAGAATGCCATTAATTTTCTAATTATCCTGTCTCTACTTCCCACCTTCTGGGATAATAACCCTTTACTACCATATACAATTTTATGTAGTACCAGGGATTAAAACCCTGGGGCTCCTGCATGTGAGGCAGGCACCTACCACCAACTGAGCTATGTCCCAAGACCAGAATACAGACTAGACATTTTTTCAAAAGAATTCATTAAATTCATGCTATACTGACTATGTGAATACATGCATACATATATATACACACATACGTATATGCATATGCTTTACATGTATAGGAAGATTTCACAAAAAGGAATCAGAATTTCTTTACTGTTATTTGGATGATTGCGATGTAGGGCTGGAAGTTTTTCTACTCTATTCTTCTGTCTGCTTTTACTGATTTCTCATCTATGCTTTCTTTCAGGTATTTCTGTTAGTCTAACATTTCCATGCCCATAGTTATTTCTCCAAATGTTCCTTACAGTAAATAAATAAATAAATAGATAGATAAACACCTAAAATGAACTCACTCTTCTAAAGTAGCCCATAAACATTGCACGTGCTAACCCAGTAATAAACATGTCCTTTCTTGTGCTCAAGTGCACTGATCTCCTCAGACCCAGGAGGCCACCGGTAGTAACACCTCTGTGTAGATGGTGGCATTTATTAAGACATCACATGGAAAACAGATGGTGACAATCTAATCTCTAGTGACTGCTCAGCATGACCCTGTCATCACTAACTACACAGTTTCATTAATCTTACTTTGCACACCAACTGTGTAACTTCTCATTTCTGGGACATCCATCTATTCCATAAATTTCTCAGAAAAAAAGCCCACAATCATCTTCATCCAATAATGGGTACTTTAAAAAAATCTGAGACCTAGGGATTCTTCCATTATAAAATGTAACATTTTTTCTCTTTAGTTAGACAGACAGCAATCATACACATACACACACACACACACACACACACACACACACACACACACACACACACACACACACTAAACACAGAGGCCTGGAAAATTACTTTGAGTTATAGAAAAAGAAGACTTTTTCCCTCCATGCTTAGAGATACATTCATTTTGTTCTATTATCTCTTATTAGATAGAGAAAACTAAATTTTGGACATATGGAAAGTAACAATGCATAATTTTGACAGTTCATATTATCTGTTTTACTTGTTTTTTAATAATAATAATTTTATTAATTCTTTGTAGTTTTCATGGATATTAACGTTTTGATCATAACTATCTGCCACTACCTCCCCTCAGCTCTTTCTAGTCTCTATTCCATCTCCGTGTTTTTATTGTTATTTTTAAAAATCCTGAGTCCAATCCTCATTTACGATATTAGATAACATCATGAAATCTTCTAACCAAGTGTGTTTTGTGTCTCTCCTTCTGCCTCCACCTCCCCAGCCCCCCTTTCAGTCCATGTCTCCTTGTAGCCTCCCCCTTCCCAGATTCTTTAGATCTTTCACATTTTATGTAACTATAAATATGAATAAATGAGTGCTATGGAGATATTTGATCCAAATTTCCAAGATCAGAAAAGGAAAGATTTGTACAATCTGAAGAGAAACCACACACACACACACACACACACACACACACATACACACACACACACACACACACACATATATGGTTTGTAGTTATCTCTTAGAAGCCTGTTCTTTTCTATGAGAGACAGACAGAGAGTAGACCTAAATGTAAAGGGAGGTAGGGAATAGCTGGGAGGGCTAGAAGGAGAAAAAGCTGTAGTCAAGATATATTTTAAGAGAAAATAAAATATTTTTTTTTACAAAAAGGGGAAAATGAGTACAATATCCAAAGTCTCTTTTAAAAATTTTGTTTTCAAAAATTGTGTTTTTTATTAGGCAGGGCCAAAGAATTGCTAGCAACCAGCAATAGAGATCTTAGGGTGATTATGCAAATGTTAAGGTCTTGTGTTTTTACTTTTCCCTTTCTTGTGAGCATATTCCTGAGATGATTCAACTTAATTTGACTTACAATATGAGAGTCCTGTCCACTAAGGCAGGAAAGTGTGTTAGTGTTCATGGCAAAGGAAACAAATGGATGAGTCACTTTACATTTTAATAGATCAGGAAGCAAAAGGGAAGAAGGGGCCAGAAAGTCAGGCTACCATGTCTAAGTCTGCCCCACACCAATCCCTACACGTCCAGCTAGGCCGTATCTGCTTAAAAATCCATAGACCTCTGAACAGCTCTACCTTCTGGAAACCAAGTGTTCAAGTACATGGGATGGATACATTCCACTCTAAATCCATAACAGCCCTGATGTTCTAGCATTGCCATGATGGGCCTAGTTCTGTTATGAAACCACTATCACAACCAGAGGACAAGTCTCCTTTATCTTAATGGGCCACTAACTCCCTTACCTTTATTTAAACAGCATTAAATGTGTTATCTTGGTTAGGGTTTTTATTGCTATGAAAAGACAGATCATAGCAACTCTTATAAAGGAAAACATTGAATTGAGGTGGTAACTGACAGTTTCAGAGATGTACTCCATTATCATCATGGTGGGCAGCATGGCATGTAGGCAGACATGGTGCTGAACAATTTGACATCTTGATCAAAGGCAACAGGAAGTGAACTGAGAGTCACACTGAGCAAAGGAGACCTCAGAGCTCAAGCCCCCACAATGACACACTTCCTCCAACAAGGCCACACCTCCTAATACTGCCACTCCCTTTCAAACATCACATGTTCTGCCTAAATTCTGGCAAGGTTAATGGATCTCTCTTTCTCTCTCTCCCTCTCTCTCTTACCCTTTCCTTCCTTCTACCTCCCCCCTTCTTCCTTCTCTCCCTTTCCCCCTCCCCATCCCTCTGAATCTCCATGTTCAGGGGCTGGGCTCAGCTGTCCTGAAGAATAAAAGGGCAGAGAATATTTAAACTTGAACTCTGACTTTTCCTGCAAAAGTGGATGTGAAACACTTACTAAAGCACCAATCAAAACAAAGTTAACTGGGTCTGTTCTGCTGTTCTTTATTAACCCCAAACATTTATCAAATGCTTCTCTCCAATTGACACTTTATAGAACTTGAGGCCCACCTGTCTTGCCAGGCACACATTCATTCCACCTTTTCAGTGACTATTACTGCCTAGGATTTAATTGTTGTCTTGCAAATCCCTGCATTTTAGTTAAGGAAGGAACAAAGGACAGAGAGTCCTTCCTCTTTCCTTCTAAGCTAAGACTCTTTTCCTACATTACAACCCTTCTTCAAAATGTCTTCAGAATCTTAAATCTTAACATACATCTTGCTATTCACAGGAAAGGACTTGTGTTCCAAATTATGAGTCCTGTAAGTGCACCATGGAAACTGTCTATACCATCTACTCTAATCACTTCCCTACCTCACTAGACACCCATTGGGTCCTAATGGTGTTGTCGCAAGAGTACCAGTCTTTCCACATCACCAGTTCTGATCCCAGCAGTGCAGGTCACAGTGACACAGCATGGAAACTTATTCCTAGCAACTCCCAGAGACAGACAGCTAGGGGTGTTTGTCTTTACACTCTAAAAGATCTGCAACTCTACTTCCTAGGCAGGTTGAAATCACATTATTCTCAGAAAGCACTCACAAATTTACCTAATTCAATCTTGGGTATAGTTTATTTTATGCTTATTCAAATGTATTCTATAGACAGATTTGGAATGTCAGCAGACAACAAATAAATCTAGAGTATATATAATTGGCTCTCAATATTTGTCAATTAAAAATACTACCCTTGAATAAAATGTATTTGGAGAAGTTTTTCAACAGTACTGAGCATGTATAGACTCATTTCATTATCCCCTAAAGAATAAAATATAACTACTAGTTATATAGCATTTACAAGTATCAGGTATTGTAAATAATTTTGAAATAATTAAGTATACAAAGAGAGGAAAAGTTTATCATTTACATGCAAGTCCTGTGCTATTTGACAAAGGCTTCAGCATCATAGACTTTGGTCTTCATGGGTCCTTCAGGAATAAATGCTAAGTAAATGATGAATTGTTTACACATAAATAAAATAACTTTTAAATGTAATATATGCATGTATTCATCTAATCTAAACAGTCACTATCAGCTCTGTGTCAGGTTACCTCACTGCTCTGTCTTCATCCATTCATCTTCAAATGAATCGTAGAATAGCCTTTATATGATACTACTGCAATGGTTAAATGAATTGAGCAATTGTTTTAAATGGCACTCAAAATATGTAAGTTACTAGTCTATAATTTGTTAAATGTGTCTTATTACGTGCAACAAAAGCTATAATGAATTCATCATTTTATTTTGTAAATGAGACTCTTGCTGTCCAGAGAAAGAACTGTCCTGACAGCTTGGCAGTGATGCTGGCAAAGCCAGGACTCTCCCCAGTGTGGCACTTCCTGCCGCCAACAAGGCACAGTGGCCAATGCTGAGATACAGGCTGCTACTAGGTATGATGCAGGAACTTTCCACCCATCAGTTACCATGGTCCTGTGAAACAATCTTAAAAGAGACAGTGCTCCATTTCCAATCTTATCCATAAGAAAACTAGGACACACACAACTTCCAAGATACTGACTGAACTTACCCAAAATTTCACAGCTAGCAACTTGAAAGAGTACATTTTAATTCAACTATTTCTGGCTCCAAACACTGGACTGTGCCTTATCAGATGATGATTCCTTCATACTAATGGTAGCATTACTGAATCTCTGGAAGAATTAAGGTTGTAAAGGTCATAAACTCAAAATATTTTTCTAGAGATTTGATTCATCATAAAAGGACATATGAATTGCAAAGAGTCCAATATCCTCACTTGCAGAGATGTGGCCCACATCCATCAAATGTATCTATGTCTACCATCTGTTTCACAGCTTCTCTGGTCTACGTGTGGTGTGACATACTCTCTGAGCCCATGTCTCACTCGGTTCTTTCTAAAATCTCCAGCTGCTTTCTGTCTGCTTGTGGAAAATGCTTCAGTAACAGAGGTGCAATTCTAAGATTTCTGCTTCTTTGTAACTTTTTGGTAAGATGAAGATATTCTTAAGGTCTAACCTCTTGTGCCTGTGGCATTTATTTTCATCAATGTAGAGAAAAATTGATATGATGAAAAAAATGTTGAATGTGCTGGGTTATAAGCCTTGACAGAAGGTCACATTTCCCCTTTTGAATAGGAAACAACCCTTAGCAATCTTTTATGCTGAAATATGAAATTATTCCACCCTTTCAGCTCCTCCCTGCCTTCAGAGATTGCTCACTGTCATTTCTCAGTGAGTCAGGCTTGCCACAGTCTAAGTCTTGTCTTGCTTCATTCTAACCACTTGCTCTCTCATCAGCTCAACTGATGAAAACTTGAAGCCAAGCTGAAATATGTGTTTTACTTATTTTTGTGTCCAGACAGAAGCCTTCAAATGAATGTTGGAAAGCTACAGCCACACATCTCACTCATAAAATACAAAACGGAAGTCTCAATAGTTGAGGGAAAGCTGGCCACTTAAACATAGAACTCCAAGTGTTTATTTCACAGACTGGTTACAAAAAACTTACAGTCCGTTTTATCCTCATATACAACAGATGCCTTCCGTCTTTAGTTGTATATCTTTTTTTTGCCAAAGTCAGCTGCTGATATGAGATACAAATGTTCTGTAGAGAATTTTGGACAACATGATGGTTAATTTTGCGTCAACTTGCCTAAATGAGAGAGGATTTCTAAATAGAATGAAAACATTATTTCTGAATATGTCTACGAAGTTTCCAGAAGAAATTAGACTGGGTAAAGGTCAATCTTACTCATATCAATGGGCATCATTAATCCATCACAGATTCTACAAGATGACAAATGGCAAAGAAGTGGTGACTTGCTCTCTGTTCTGGGACACACATTTATCTCCTTCATTCTTGCATGTCAGAGGTCTCAGTTCTCAAGGTTCAAATTTCAACCAGGCTTAGGCCAGTGTTCTCTTTCATTCTCAGGACTATAGCTTGGGCTGGAATGAGACCATCAGCCTTCCCAAGGTTCTTTTGGGCAGTGGTAGGACTTCTAAATACTCATGTTTGTATGCACCAACCTTGTATAACTCATCTCTTATCTATATATCTGTATGAATCCTACAAGTTCTGTTTCTCTGGAGAACCCAGGCAACCATAGGCAATTTTCTAATAATACCAAGGATGAAAACTAAATAATAAGGATTTGTTAAAAATAAAGCAACTACACACCATCCAGTGCACTGATTCACACAGCTTTAGAATGAACCACTGTATACCAGGATTCCAGGATCACACTGACTTCCATGACAGTATTGACTTATCATTAATAGAAAATTTTTTTCTCGAGCTGGAGAGATGGCTCAGCCGTTAAAGGCTAGGCTCACAACCAAAAATATAAGAAAATTGTTTTCTCTCCAAGTAGCTAAGGGTTAAGGAGGAAAATTTATGTAAAGGCCTTCTCCATTTTCTCCTGTCACTAAGATATATTTGCTATCTATAAGCAGCACAAGGATTAGCCATTTGATGGAAATAAACTGAGAAAAGTTACAACTGTGTAACATTTCCCTGGGAGATTCATCAGGAAGGCAGCCATGACTTGCAATATTTGCCAATACCCATGGTTGAGATATTTCCACTATTGTCATATTCAATTTGATATTATTAAATACAAAATTCTGAAGAGGTGCATATTTGGCTCTTGGGAACTGGTATGAATGGGTTACAGCATGCTTCTAACTGTGTCTTCTAGATCTAAGGTTTGGGCTCAAACTATTTGAAAAGCATCCTTTATTGCTTTAAAATGATGCCTTAATATCAAACCAAACTGAAGCTTTCCTGAGGAACATTTTCCTATTTGGATGAAAAGATACACAGTACCCATTTGTTTTGGCCGTGGGGAAATAAAAGTGCAGGCTAATATTCCTAAATGAATTACACAAAACACATCTCCATTTCACTTGCCACTAAAGTAGGTTGCAAGTTTGCAAATTCTTATTCAACACAGGAACTCAAGTGAGTACTTTCACTTGGGCAAGCTGGAAACATTTCTTATAACATCATGATAGATTTACACAAAATAAAGCCAAGGACCTAAAAATTTCAGATGAATAATTCAATCAAACACAAACAGAAATCTGCAGAAGACAAATAATCTTTTTCTGAAGGCACCATCAAAAATATCTTCTGTCCCGAAAGATCTTCCACAGACCATCACCATTTATAGTACTGGCTATATTTAGTGTGAATAGAGGGTTTGAAGACAGATAGACTTTTTACTCTGGGTACCTAGCAGTAGACACACCCTTAGGACAAAGACTCATGTGTTAGTAGTTTATTCCCCACATGGATCCCAGGAAAATAGAAGCAGAAGGTAGGAATGAACAGAGTCAAGCACAAACATAAACCAGTTACAGTACTGTGCTAACAAGCTGGCTAATGCTGTCTATCACTGGACCTTCAACACCTTTGTTACTTTTGTATCACTAGACCACTTACATGACAGAAATGAGAGAGGGAAGTTTTATTTAAACTCACAGTTCAGAGAGAAATTTTAGTTTATCATGGCGGGGAAGCCATGGAGATGAGAGCATGACACAGAGGTTTCATGTGTACTAGGACAGAAAGCAGAAAGTGGCCTTAATTTGGGGTAGGGATCATCTTCACACCTCACTCCTAGTGGCCCATTATTACCTGCCAGACTCCTCTTTTTAAAGCACCACAGGTTGGGAACTGAGTGTTTAGAGCATGAGCCTTTAGGGAAGGGGACTCTTTCCTAGTCAAGCTATGATATTCAATATATGACATGTGCTTAAGAATGTTCTGCCCCATGGCTGGGTTCCTGAGTAATTTCTACCTTTTCTATTACTTTAGTTAATTGTTCATTTGATTGATTGATTTACTACTTTTTAAAATAACTTTCGTATAAATATCCTACATAGACTTAATGATATCATTTGAGACACATGCTCATAAGCTATCATCATAATAAGAACCTCAAACATTATTATTGCCTTCTAAATCTCCTCATGCCACTTTTCACCATTCCTTGGGCAACTACTGCCTAGACTTAGGCATTATAATTAATTTTCATGTGTATATCCGGGATTCTTAATGTCAAGAAACATATCATCTGGAGGGAAAACACTCATTAAAACATGGTATTTTTGTAAACAGTTGTATTCAGCAAGTGACTCAGCTTCCATATGTGTGTAAATCAACACATGCTATAGTGTGAGTTGTGTTATGCTATAATCCACACTTGTTTGCTGCCTGATAGAAGTTTATTACCTCAAGAACAATAAAAACCCAGCCTAGCCATGTGATTCCTTTTGTTAAAACTATTTGAAGAGTACCGCAACATGCTACGAAAATTCTATTGTATTATTTATTTTTCTTATACATTGAGGCAATTGTACTCAATCACTCAACAGCAAAATAGATGTAAGAAACTGGTTGAACTCCCATTACATAATTTAAGAATTTTTTAGTAGAGAATAAATAACAAAAAATAAGAAACAAATATTTTGAGATTTGAATAGAAAATCTATATAGGCCAATTGTTTGAATATTTTTATGAATAGTTCTTTATTAGGCAACTTATCATGCAGCCTAGTTAAAGGCATAATGCTAATGCTGAATATTAATAAATAAAATTAAAATGTATCAGCCAAGGTTATTTTTCTCTCAGACCTAAAATTTAATTTAAGGATGAATTAATGAGCTTGGCAAGAGGCTTTTGTGGGTGACCTGAGTGAGGGGCTCTTAAGTCTTGATTATTTCTGTTCTCACACCTAGGAATTATTTCTGAGGCTAATGCTTCTTCCACCATAAATATTTATGAAACCCCCTCATTCACTGTACTACGCCTCATGTACATATTTGACATATTCAAGCCTCTGAACTAGGTAGTTTGCTTCTACAAGCCTCTTTTTTTCCAAACCAAGTCACCACTTCCAAATAGTTTAGAAATAAAATGTCTAAACCCCAAAGAAAAAGTGAGTATATTTGAGATGAAAAGGAGGAGAAGACAAAGAAGAATAAAAGGGAAATGCATTTATTTAACCTGTATATGTCATGTCAGCATCTCCTCTACCTTCTATTTAAAGATTTAAGTATCAGATATTTATTTAAAAACAATTAAGCACAGTTCAGGGAACATTAAAAATAATTTTTTTTTACAAAAATGTTTCTATAATGTACTGTCAAAAGAACTGTGACTTATTCACATAAAAGATTATTTTTAGTCATATTAGGTTGTATTCTACAGTGTATTACTTCCTGTGCAGCATGGGTTGCTTGGTGCATTTTCATGGAACACACTCTTTAGGATGCACAGCTTAGAGTAAGCACTGGTGAAGCCAGGACTGTCATTCATGTAGGCTTAGTTTCTATAATGGATGGAAATGAACAGCACCTGGTCACCTGGAATGCCAGAGTAAAAGTGATCAATCTGCCTGGTTATTTTTTGCTATTCGTTTAGGAGCCAGCCTCCACCTGGATCTCTCAATATCCTGAGAATTATTTAAGTCCTATCTCTGTCTCTCAATGAATAAGCCATATCCCTATGAAAGAGGCCCCATGTATTTGCATTGTCCACCAATTGAGTCTATCTCTGAGTTGTTTATCAACTAATAGAACTCATTCTTGTTGCGAAGGTCTCGCACAGGTGCTTTGCTACCTTACTAGGAAGGTTTTATGTAGCTATGCTTAAAGTTTTGCTGCAATAATCATCACATAGAAACCCCTTCCTAAAGTTTTTCTGTGTTTAAATGTGTAAGAAGAATAAATCATGAGGTCAGACCCCAAATGTTTTGACCCAGTTCTTACAAAGGTGATACTAACCTTGGATTTCACTGTTTACCTTACAGATGTCTTTCTGCCTTGTGGGGTACTCAACAACTTTCCAAAAAGATAAGGAGGGAGATGGAGTTAATTAGAAACTAACATAGTTCATGAGTTTGGGGTCTATTCTGCTTTTTGCAGATCTGCATTTCAGACAAGTAACTCTATAGAACTCTACAAAAAAACAAACAAACAAACAACAAAAAAAAAACAACCAACATCTATCATGAAACAGAGCAACAAAGCAGGAACAAATGAAATGATAGAGTGATAAAAATTTAGAATTCAAATGAGGCTAGATTGGACTTGCATTTAGTTCAGTTTAGATTAGAATTCTAGCTTCTCTCTTTGTGACAACGACAGACTGGCTAGCTTCTACAACCTCCATTTTCACACATGAGCAAGATGAGTTGAATAATAACAGCCTGATTCATGCTGCTAGAACAATCCATAAAACGATGAAGGCCTGGTGCAGGAAGTCAGCATGTGGAGCAGTCAAAGTTGTTAATTTTTGTTGTCTTTTATTTCTGTGTAATTACCCAAAGCAGTATGAATTCCACCTGAAGGGAAAGATTTAATTTAGAAGACAAAAAATATTTTTAAGTTAAAATTCTGATGGAACTTTTTTTTATCAAGGTTAATATATGAGAAGTGCATGCAGGCATACAGAGCAGAGCGAGGCTTAGGTCTGAGGATGCTCCAATTCTGCCTCCCTGACAGCTGAGCCAGTTCCTCCCACACAATCCGCCCCTTATCACTGCCTGGATGTTCTTGATACTTGCTGACATCCATCCATATGTCACCCTTCATCCTGCATTCCCCACTCACTGCTGGCATTGTACCCTTTTCTTTATTCATAGGCTTTCAAAAATCACGAAAATCTTCACATCACTGTCAGAGGATGCAGGGAAACCTTTCTGTGTCTGTTTCTAGAAAGGGGAGGGGAGGGTAAATTCTTTTCCTAATAAATAGTTTTAAAAGTTTGTATTTTCAATATGCATTTCTAAGAAGAAACTTAGTTATTCTGTCAGTGTTTTTATAGGGTAGATCAATACTGTAGTTCGGGTTATCCTGAACACAAAGAAGGTAAGGCCAAGAATTCAAGCACATTATCTATGTAAAATCTTTTTTGTTTTTCTCCTTGACTTTCTACCACAGGCTAGGCCTTACATTCTTTGAAACCTACAATTCACAACCTTGTGGACTTTTATTTGGATAAACTCTGTTTTAAGTTGATGTAGTGAATTTTTAAATTAAAAATGTAATTTTATTTCCTAAATATGTCTGGAGTCATGCAATCCATGACTGTTTCTGAATACCATCCCTTACCACCCTTACTCTTATTGCTTCAATAACATTAAAAATTGACTAATAATAGCAAAAAGTAATAATTATTTTTTATCATGTTTTTCTTCTCACCAGGGAATGTGTTGTGTGAAAAGAACCACTAAGCCAACCATGATAACATAGTGAGCCCTATATAAAAAACTTAGTGAAGGATGGGAGGGGAGGAGAGGAGATGAGATGGGAGGGGAGTAGAGGGGAGGGAAGAGACGTAGAAGGAAAGGAATGGGGCCAGGGTTAAAATTCAGTTAATAGTGTCCATCTAGCATACACAAGGCCTTGAGTTTAATTCCTGAATAATGTAAAACCAGATATGTTGATGCAGACCTGTAATCTATGCCTTTGTAAAATGGAGGCAAGAGGATCTAAAGTTCAAGGTCATTCTCAACTACATAGCATGACTGAGGCCAGCCTGGGCTGAATGAGAGGCCCATTAAGAAAGTTTAAGAAGAAAGAAGGAATTAAAAGCAAACGATGAAACTGAACTAAATGCAAGTTAAGTGACTTGTCCACGGTTACTACAGGACATGGTGAGAGAGGGCGTAAGTCATCAGTGTACAGTGAATTCCTTTTGTGTTTTAGATGAGTGAAGATAGCTTTACCCCACTCTTAAGTTGGCAGCCTCTTTTTCTTTTATTATATTTGTTGTATATATGTTCATGTGTGTATGCATATGTGTGTGTTCTGTTCACAAATATATATATATATATATATATATATATATATATATATATATATATATATAAATCCAAACTGCTTGGTCTGTTTTGGGTTTTTGTGTATATGGTTTCAAGGCTGCATACTCTGAAGTGGACAACCAACCAAGAAAGGTACTGCTCATACCTGGGATGGGCTAATTCTCCTTCTAAAAAAATTATTTCTAAATGGGAGGATTGGATTTAGTAATCCTCAGTAAAACTTTACCACATGACATAAAATAGTTGATAAAGGTAGACACTGGTCTATACTGGACACATACAGGAAAGGTTAAATAAATCTTCACCTTGCATTAGAATGTCTAAGTATTAATACATTTACCTTCTGCTATATTAACATGAAAAATCTATGTTTCATTAGGTCATCATGTTTAGAAACGGCAGATAGGGATGACTTAGAGAATATTTCTGATGCCTAAAGGATTTTGATAGTATTGTTTTTGGTTCTATTAAAAATAAAATAGACACCCATCAAAACAACTTGCAGAAAATTTAGAAATATATCTTTTCACTGCATACACAAAACCAGAGTATTAACTGTGCATCTGAAACTCATCACAAATGCCCAAGCTATGAATGTAAAGGTCATCCCTTTTCCTATAGAATATCTCAGAACATCTCCACAGACTATTTTTTCACACAGTTTGTATTAAGAGTGATGGAATATTTGGGAAGCAGCCAAGACTTAGAAAATAACAAAGAGTTCATTGAGAAATCCTATGATCATTCAGCAAGGATAGGAGCTTGTACACAGGCCTGTACACTCAGTTGAATACATGCACACACACACACACACACACACACACACACACACACACACACACAACTAATTATTTAATAGGCATAAGCTGTAAGAAAATTGGGCTACTTTTATTTGTTTGCTTAAGAACAAGAACAGTTCATTTCTGCTTCATGAATGAAAAACTGGATTGAGAAACTTTCTAAGACATAGGCATGTATTCTACCAAAAAAAAATCACCGAAAATATAGATCTGTTTAAAGTTGAAAAGATGACATCATAATTTAACATTTTAAGGGTCCTTTCCCAGTCTACAGGACAAGTGCAGATACAGAGTCAAACCCAAACACTAAAATGCAGCAGTGTGAAAAGAAAGCAAATAAAGAAATAATTATTTACCACTCAAGGCCCCAGCAGGAAACAGATGTTATTCTCCATATGGTTTAAACTGTAAAGAAATAAATGAGGGGAGCATGTGTGAGGATGTAGTCAGGATTAAGGCAATCAATACATCAATATGGTGAATGAGTCCCACAGAGCCTGGGACAGGGGAAAGTGAAGATGAGAGAGGACACACCTTGTACACCATCAGAAGAACCAAACTGTCCCAAACACAGACTTGTCAACACTGAGTCAACAGCCTCAAAATTAAATTCGTTTCCATTGCTAAAGTCTCCACTCTAGATGCTGTGTGTTCTGCACACACAAGAGGACACCCCAAAAGGTCTGCATCTCCTATAGAGATTTTGTTTTCAGTTTATTTCACTTCACATGCTAGCATACATTTTACTTTCTGTCTTTTCCCCCTTCTAGAAAAAATAAAAATGAAGAAACAACTAACAACAACAACAAACAATCCTGTATCTTCTACACACACAAACATTTCTTTGTAACCTTTAAGCTTAATGTGGTTATCAAGCAACAATGCAGGTCTCTAATCTTAACTGAAGTGACAAACTTCTGTCACAAGCAAGAAAACACTAGGAAGTAACCTGAGAACTATTGGTGGCATTCACCCTGCCAGCGACAAAGGTTATATGTGAATGACAAGAACCCTTGGTGCCAATAATTCACACTCAGCTATAATATAATTTCACACACTTGCTATGGGTTCTTGGCTAGTGAAATATGTTTCTTCTTTGCCTGGCTTTAGCTGTGGATATGCTGTATGTTAGTATGCAAAGGATAAATAGGGGCTTAAAATGTTCCTTTGTAGCTGCATATATGCTTGGGCAATACTACAGTGATTAGTCATCTAATCTCAGTGACTTCAGTCTTTACCACAGATCACAAACACCCGTGTCATGGAGCCTAGGTTTTAATGCCTGAATCCTATACCTCATGGTTTCCCTAACTCAGAAGATCTGCAGCTACTTATTGACATAGGAGCACTGAAATCAGTATTTACTCTTTAATCCCCTGAATTAGATATACATCATTACTAATGTAAATACCTAGCTGACTCATAGTACAATCATATTTGTGGCTTTGACATTTGCAAAACTATATAATAAATATCAAACTTACACTATTTTATATTCTCTTCAATTACACAACTGATGCCACTGTTTATTTTTTTATTTTGTTTTTATTATTTTTTCTTTTTTTAATTTTTATTTTCTATTTTTTCTTTTTTTATAATATATATTCTTTAACTTATTTCTTTTTTTCATTTTATATATATATTTATTTTTGAAAAATTTTTTTCTTTCTTTTTTTAAATTTTTTTATATTTTTTATTTATAATAATATTTTACTTCCTTTTTTCTTTTGTTTTTTTAATTTTTTTTCTGCCACTGTTTATTTTTTAAGATTGTATCCAATTTGCAAATTCAGTATAAGTAAGCTTGTTGATCTGTACTGTGATAAGAAATATAAATGAAATATTTTAGAAAAAACATAATATAATTTTCCATTAATTTTTTTGCCTAATCACTTGGTAGAACTAATGATGAATTTAAACTCAAGTATAACAGATCTCATGAAGTCTTCCTTAAGACTTGTATTTGGCCTGAGCAAATGCAGTTATGAAGTAAAAGAACATGGCCGTCCATCAAATTTTATTACAAGAGGCCTGATTTTTTCTGGTACAATCTCTGTATAGGTTTTGCAATATTTATTCAGTGTTTACTAAGACTGTGTTAGTACTGTGTGTTCTATCAGAACTTCAGACCATGTGACCAGTTCTCTTCCCAATCACAGAAAAGCTGCTGTGTTTTTTTTTTAGACTGAAAATGCTGTTGCTTGCAGTTCTTTCTCTTTACATTATGAAGAACCCAAAAGTTCAAGGCATCAATTCACTAGCTAAAAACCATTTATAGTAGACTCAGTCTCTTGAATCAATGTCTTCAGAAAGAACTTTTAAAGAAAGTGTCTGGTGTGCTGGTATAAAGAGCCATCAATCACCATCTGTGGAAGGAGAATCATCTTTCTGGGCAACTCAAAATTCAATGTATATGGGTATCTTATGTCACATGGGAAGTTTTTTCTCTCTTGATATTGCTAGAGGTCTTAATACTAAGGTTCTCTGAATTTAGTAATAAATGCATTTATTAAATTTTATAAAAGCATAGAGTTGGTATGATTTTTGTTCTCTCAAACCTGAAACACATGCCTTTTTTCATCATTTTAACTATTGCTGGATGCATTTTAAGGAAAAAATAAATGGGTATATATTTCTTCAGCCCTTTTCAGTCTCTGTTTCTCTGTCCTCTGTCTCTGTGTTGGTCTATGTCACACACACACAAACACACAAACACACACACAGCATTGCAGTGATCACCTTGTGTGCTACATAAAAAGCCATCTATCTTTATTTTTCATTTTCTGCTGAAGATATGTTACCAAAATGCTGTATTGCTACACAGGACAGGAGACCAGCATTGTTGAACATAAGACATATCTTTCTTCTTTACAACTTGGAGTATCTTCTTACATTTGTTCCAAAGAAGTTACATGGTAGTTAAGATTAATTAAATTGAGGTCATGCTCCCTATTCTATTTAATTTCACAATATTTTATGAGTATAAAGCAGATGCCACAGACTGAAGGATCATGCTTCCTAAAATATCATAATGTTGTACTCTCTCCAAAGAATTGCATCCCACAACCCCTACAACAATGGTTATAGCCAAACTCCCTTTGAAATCCTGATTATGAACCACTGGCCACATTATTTATCAATTCCCAGTGTCCATTCAACAGCTTTTCCACATGTAGCCTTATACCTGTATATGAATCCCACTAAAAGAATCAGGTATATGTGCAATACAAAACCAAAGAGAAGCAAAACTCAATGCTGCAAATTCAATGAACTTCCTACCAGCCACCTTCTGCAGCTACAAACACCTCACTATACCTTTTTCTGGTCAGTAGCCAGATAATAGCACTAACTACACTCATAAATAACCAAAGTTACAAATCCAAGTGGATCAAAGACCTCAACATAAACCCACTTACATTTAACCTGAGTTTTTAAAAAAGTGAAAAACACCCCTGAATGCATTGGCACAGGAGACCATTTTCTAAATACAACACCAGTAGCACATACACTGAGAGCAACAATTAATAAATGGGACCTCGTGAAACTGACAAGCTTCTGAAAGGCAAAGGACACAGTCAGTAAGACAGAAATGACAGCCTATGATGTGTAAAAAGATCTTCACCAACCCTACATTGGACAGAGGACTGATTTTTAAAATAGAGAGAGAATTCAAGAAACTAGGGATCAAAAAAACGAAGAACTCAATTAGAAAATGGGCATACAAAGCTAAATAGAAAATTCTCGACAGAAGCACTTCAAATGGCTGAAAGACACCTGAAGAATTGCTGAACATCCTTAGCCAACACAGAAATGCAAATCAAAACAACTCTGAGATACTATCTTACACCTGTCAGAACAACTAACATAAAAAACACAGATGATAGCCTATGCTGGAGAGGATGTGGAGCAAGGGGAACATTCCTCTATTGCTGGTGGAAATGTAAACTTGTACAGCCACTTGAGAAATCAGTATGGCAGTTCCTCAAAAAACTGGGGATTGATCTATCCAATGATTCAGCAATACCACTACTGTGCAAATATACAAAAGATACACATTCTTACTCCAAGGGAATTAGCTTAACTATGTCCATAGCAGCATTCTTCATAATAGCCAGAACTTAGAAACAACCTAACTGCCCTTCAACTGAAGAATAAATTAAAAAATTGTGGTACATTTATACAATGGAGCACTACTATTCAGCAGTAAATAAAATTTTTAGAATGACATTCTAAAATTTGAAGACAAATGGATAGATCTGAAGAGTATCATCCTGAGTGAAGTAACACAGAGCCAGAAAGACAGACATGAACCTTTATCCAGCAACTGATGGAGACAGATGCAGAGATCCATAGCTAAACAACAGGCTGAGTTACTGCTGGTCCAACTGAAGAGAAGGAGGAGAGTGCATGAGTGGAGGGGTCAGGATTATGTTGAGGAGATCCAGGAAGTAGGAAGTCCCATGCTATTGGGAGTTTGCAGACTCTGAAATAACAGCTGACAAACCTTCATGGAACAGATATGGACCCTCTGAATGTAAGTAACAGTCAAAAGGTATGAGCACCTTGAAGCCCATGCCTAGCAGGGAAACACCTTTCTCAACCTTGATACTTGGGAAAGGGATTCGGTCCTACCTCAACTGTTGGATTTGCCAGACTGAATTGACTCACCTTGGGATTACTTGTCTTCTCTGGGGAGTAAATAGGGTGGAGGGGTGAGCGGGGAGGGGAGAGGCATGAGGAAGAAGGGATGGGAGAGGGAGCAGTAGTGGCTATGGGAAAATATTAAAAAAAAATAAAATAATTTTTTAAAAAGTAACTAGAGTTAGGGCTCTAATTCTTCCTTCTTGGTAGCTGATCAAGACCCACAGGGGCATCTTAATTTCAACCTTAAGTCAGACCAGTCAAAAATTTCGTCCTATAGAAGCACTGTGAAAACTTCTCAGTATTTCAAGATACCAAAGACAAATCAGTATGAAGGATATAAAGACTGTTGTATACATGCCATCCCTTACCACCCTTTCTTGCCTTACATCAAGGTCTCTAAATCTTTTGCTAACAGTTCTGATCTTTCTAAAAGAGAAAAAAAAAGTTGGCCTTGAATAACCTCAGCAAAGAAGTATGTAGGAGCAGGCAGTTATACTTTTTCTTTTAAAGAAAAAAAATTAAAAAGTCATTGTGTAAAATGATCCTTGATGGTAACACTACGTGCATTTGTTCATTTGCTGACTTTTCAGTGGGCACCTACTGTGTGTTACAACTTATTCCAGAAGTTTGGCATACAATGGTACAGAAATAAAAGGAAGCCACATGGGAGCCAAAGCTTGTGTCCAGAGCTTGTGATACTGGGGCTTTAGCTCTTGTGCCTTGTATTTCAGCTGAGACAGAAAGGTAAGTAATGCATTAGGAAAGGTTTCTAGAGGACACAAGAGAAAGCATCCTGCTGATCCTGCTGAAGACTCTTGGCCTAGGTAGCTGAAAGTTGCTAATCAGAATGAGGCATCATATAAATGGGTCAGATACATTTGAGGCTTTTCATGGATGACTATAACCTGGAAGCAAGAAAAAACAAAACAAAACAGAACTGTCAGCAATGAACCACCTGGTGAGTGATCACTGTGGGAGTCATTGCTGAGCATTCTGGGTTGTCACCTAACACAGCAATCTGACCTTCTGCAAGTCTGTCTCAAAGCAAGTTGCTTTCCAGAGTCACTCATACTATATTAGGGTTTTGATTTCCTGGAAAAAAATTGCCGAAGTTTTATTCCTATAAATAATGGAAGCATTGTCATTTTGCTGTATATAGTCTAAGACCATTTATATGGTCTGTCTCATTAGTGACCAAAATAAGAAGAAAACGTCATAGAGCACAGAATCATTATCTATGACTTATGACTTTTGAGGATAAATCTTCCTATTTTAGCTGATGTAATCCGTAGAGGGCCTAGAGTCCTTTTCTTTAAAATTCGAGTCTTTTATTATAGGCATAAGACTATTAAATATCCATTCATTTAAAATATGCATTGTAAACTAATAAATATCAGATATATTATAGGTAGTAAATATGCTGCAGTAGTGAACACATCTATGTCCTTGGTAGTTTTATATCTAATTAGATAGACAAAAATAAATATTAGAGTTAATAAAAATTAGTTTTTATTTTGTTACATGATAATAGATGCTATAAAAAGAAAAAATAAGCAAAAAGAGAATGACCTATAGAAAAGACACTACTTTCCACCATCAATAGCTATGAATTGCATAGTTGAGGTTGAATTCAAAGAGATAATAAACTTGAGGTAAAGAAGTACAGAAGGTGAAGGCCAGGGGGACATCTAATCAACAGAAATAGGTATCAACACAACTTTGCTGGAGGATGTTGATGGTGTTTTGTGCATTAGTAATAAATCTAGTATAGCTGTGACAGATGAAATACTAAAGAGGCTATCAAGAAAGGCAGAGCCAGGGATAATGGTTGGTCTTGTCATCTGATTCCCATACAGGCCTCTTTAAAGGTATTAGTTATTTAGAAAAATAATATGGGAAAGTGCTTTTAGTTTTTGATGGAAGAGTGCAGATGATAGGGCCTACAAATTATTACTAATATTAGTATAATCATTATTTTATAATATAATAATATATTATATATGGTATCATAATATAATACTTTTATAGTGTTAGACTATTTGTGGTATTTATAAAATAATAACAGTGATGATGCTATTATTATTAAGTATATCTGTAACACAGAGAAGAAAACAGTAGAAAAGGCCAGGGTTGAGAAAGGAGAACAGGTAAATCAAGGGTCACAGGAACCATTAAGATGGAGGAAAATGGTCACTTTCTATACACCTGGTCCAGGTGATGCTTGTCAAATGGTTTAACTAGAAAAGTGTGCTAGTGGAGACTTATTTAAAGATAGGTAAGAAAAACATCAGTGGAAGGTGAGCACTCCCAGGATTCAGCATGCCATATTTCTGGTCTCAAAATGACATCTTAATTAATCAGGTTTGTGTCCTGAAGTCTTATTGAATAAGAGTCCTAACTGTCATTTTACCATAGAGAATCTTGAGCTTGAGAGATTTCTCAGTAGTTCAGATCTCTTAATGCTCTTACAGAACACTAAGCCTGACATTCTCTCTGGCTTCCACAGGCTTCTGAGCTGACAGGCAAACAGCCACACAGAGACAAATGCAGACACACACACACATTGATAAAGGGTTTTTGTTATTTTTCCTTTGCTTCTTTTTACACAAATAATCTATCTGAAAGTGCCAATTAATAAACTCAGAATATATGCTGTTCTTATAAAGATGAACGCAGTGAAGGCCATGGCAAGGCCACTAGAAAGTAGCTCCATTCCCTTTTTAATAAGAGGTTTGAGCAGAGCTTTGAACTTTCAGAGATAATGGCTTAATAAAACAACTATACCTTATAATTGTCTTAACTCACACTGGCGGAGACGGCCTGAAATGACTACACATCCAGACCCTGTCATAGTGACCCTAGGCTGTGGCCAGAGAACCCTTTCCAGACTTTGCACCTGGTATAAACTAATCTGAAGATTTTCCTCAGTAAAAGCCCCAAATATGTGACAGAGGCTTTCCTCCATTGCAGCCAAACATTTAATTAAAAAGAGAACATTTCTTCCTGTGTAGCCAAATTAAGGTTGGGCAGAGAGGCCAGGAAGAATGAACAGCAGTAAAAGCATCTTCCACAAAGCCTGATGACCTAAGTTTGGTCCCCAGAACACATATGATGGAAAGACGCATCTTACCTGGGATGCTGGCGAGCTGCTCTCTTACCTCCATACATGTGTCAAATTTGAGAATAAAATAATTTTTTCTAACACAGCCTACCTATTCTTCCTCTTTTTCTTCACATGAACTCCTAACCTTGGAAGCTTTTTCATAAGGGTCCAGCACTTTCCTTGTCTTGAAACTGGGTTTTTTCTTTGTCACTGAGGCCTGACTTAAGTCTGGGACTCTCCTGCATAATCCTCGCAGTTCTGGTGTGCACTACCATGCCTGGATCCAGCACTCCATCCTTGGAGAAGCAGAGTCTTTTACTAACCAATTCTTTATGAGATCTCGAAACTTCTTACTCTTTGATTTAGTGAAGTACTCTGATATTTTTATCTTTTAGTTTGCTTGCTAATTATTGTTTCTGGCAATATCTATCCAGTATAGATTATGATTTACTATGGACAAATGGGGCAAAGTTGTTCAATAAAAATAGGGCTGAAAATATTTAAGGCACTGGAAAAATAAAAGTGATATGGGAATCATATCTGCCTTAGACAAGGGATCTCAAACTTTTCCACTTACATCTCTTGTGATTCAAGATATAGGGACACATATAGGTATATAAACTGATAATAAATCTGAAGGAAATCTATTTTTAAAACAATTCTTTGGTATACTTGCACTTTTGTCACTTATTAAAGATGAAAGTAAATTCACACTAATGAGATGATGTGCTTATTTGTTTTTACATAAAGAGTTAAGTCTTGGCTAAATACTTTTGGCATTCCATGACATAAAAAAAAAATCCTCAACATTTTTCAGAGTTGATGACTACTTTCATAATCATTTAATTTTGTAATTGTTGACACTTAGAACATCACTTTAAGTAAATATATAATACAAAATTACAGAAGTATATTTAATACCAGTTCAGGAATTCTATCCTGTTCTTTTTTGATAGAAAATTAATTTATGTCAGGACATTTGAGTCCAACCCACGTAGAATGAGGGCAGAGAATCAGGAAGATGCTCCTATGGGGAAAATTAGATCAGCCTAAAGGCAAGTGAAAGGAAACAACCTGAACTCACACCCCAGTGCACTGGTGAAGTTTTTGTTCTAATGTTCTTTGTTCTAATGGCCCACTATCCTTTTTAAAAATTTTTTTCAAACATCAAATTACTAGTGTTTTGCCCACTCTGTGATGAAGGGGCTGTATTTTTCTCTTTTAGAGGCGTCAGCAGACCTTCTCAAACCCTAAGAATTCATAAAAATATAGAATCCTGAAGTTAGAGAAATAGTTCATTGGTTAGAAACACATACATACACAAATCTAAAAATAAAATTAAAGCACATTTTAAAAAGAACAGAGACTGCAAGAACATAATTATGCTTCAGCTTAGACTGCTATTCTAAGCTGAAGTATAGACAGCTTAGAAAAATAAGCATCCTTGGGGTGTTTTTCCCCAACTCAACACTTGGAGTTACAACCTTCACAGTTTCCCTTCTGGTAGTCTGTGTTTGCTTGTTTGTTTCTGTAGACTTCTTCCTGGCCACAGATTTTGACTCTGTTCTGAATTATTTATTCTCATTGGTCATCAAATCCAAACCAGCCTTTTCTAGTCTCATCAAAGAGCTTCATGACCCAGATCTTATGCTATTGAAATTTGGAACTTCTTCTTCCAGATCTCTCCCCCACACTTCAGGCACTTACAACTATTTCCAGTTTGTTCAGAACACAGTGTGTTTGAGTCTCACGAGTTTGCCTTAGTCTTATAGCCTCTGCCTTTGGAAGTTCAGTACAGACATGCCATCCTCCCAGAAGAAATCCAAACGATACACCTGGGTCTAGGAAAGACATGCCTGCTGCTAGCCTGTTCCCATAGCGCCTTGGACCAGTACTAACACATTTTGTTGAATGCCTTTATGTCTTAAAATCCATCACTGTTCTCTAAAATCCTCAAATTAGACTACATTTTATCTCCCTTTGCACATCCAAACCTACAACCCTGCCTGGCATATTCTCATGCTAAGTGATTGTTGGACTGTAGGGTGGATTTTAGAAAAATAAAAGTAGACAAAAACACAAGGCCACAACTATATTCTCTATTAAATTATGCATACAGTCACAATTTTCTCCAGCATAAATTCTGCTGCAAAGACAGACGGGGAAAGTTTGTTGCTTGTCAACTGGCTATCAACAAAATTTCTACAAAAGGCCTATGATGGAAATAACTACAATGACAAGAACTTGGGAAGAAAACTTAAATTTCAGCATGCTGGATTTCTAAATCTCACGCCAATACAAGCAAGAGCTGCTGTTACCCACATTTGACATGTGCAGAGCAGAGAGCTCAAGTGTTTGCTCCAATCACATTCACAAAATGTTCTCCAGGCATCTGTCAAAGCACTTTCCAAAATGGCTACTTTGGGCACAGCTAACTACAAAGCTGCCCTTTAAGTCACGATTTTTCTTCAGTGGAGAACCATTACTGAACATCAGAATTATCCAAAAGCCTATAACATCCCACTGCAGTAAGTTTTATTTGTGGCTGCGGGGGATGCTTCTTGAAGATAGGATCCGTGAGCCATTTTTGGTCCCCACCGGACTCATCCCAGTTGTGAACACACAACTTATTGATGTAAACTCATTGCTTAATTGTGTATTTGGAGACTATTAGTGGAAGTCTCGGGTGTGTCAGCTACATCTCTGTTTATGGAAGTGTGTGTGTACTAATGGCATATAGTACTGCAGAGCACGGCTCGTTTTTCTCTTCCAATTCTGAAATCTCTTCAGTCCTTCATACAGTTCCCTTGGCATGAAGATCAGGTGCTGTGACAGCATGTTCCATCCCTGCCTGGCATTCTGTGTAAAACGGCACCATTCCTCTCACAGTGGATTTTCCCAGTTAAGATCTGAACAAATTATTGGTGTCTTTTACATTAGTCTCTAAAGCCGCATTCTCATTTTGCTGTTTCTGGCCTACTTTGTTCCTGAGTATATTGATGCTACTCCTTTATTGGATATCCAGGTAATTCACTTCCTGTAGAGCTTATGGCTAAAACTTACAAAGAATTAAAACAATGCTTGCAAATTATTATAGTCTCAAAAAAAATCTTTGGAGGCACTAAAATGTGGTGAAAGTTATTTTTTTTTATTTCTTCCCTCCATAAAGTAAATATGTTCTTCTCATACCTCAAGATATAGCACTCTGGGAATTTCCTCCTTTCCAGGATTTCTTCACCCAATTGTCAGCATTGCACCTGTTTACAGATATCCTAGGATACCCAAGTTTCTGTCTGCCTTGCTGTAGCATCATGACTCACCTGTCTCATTGGTGTATCAAGTGTTGGGGCATACCTTCAAGATTTTTTCTTGTTTTGTGCTTAAAAAGAAAAGGCTTTTGGTATGTACAATCTAAACTTTCTGATGTTTGTCTGTGTTTGAAAACAAATATAATAAGATTGGACTTTGGTTAGGGTCCCTAGATAATGAGGCCAAATTGCATTTATTCCAAGATGTGGTTATGTCGAGCATAAGACACTCTGCCTTCCAAATCCAACCATGATCAGTTTCATCTCTCTGTACTCATTTGCACTATGCAACATGATCTTTGTCTTGTATGGAGAAGAAGAATTTAATTTGAGACTAGGTTTTCCTATGTATCCTGGACTGGCCTTGAACTCATGATCCTTCTGCCTCAGCCTCTCAAGAGGTAAGATTACATGTGTAATGAAAAACAGATTTGAACCTCATCTATTAAATACCTCACTGTTAGCTACTAAAAGCAAATTGCAGATTTTACTAGATAATTTACATATAACATTGTAACAATATTAAGCTACTGTAGTTAATTGTTTTTACTATATCACAGTGGTTGTCTGGTCAACCCTCTATGTCTTCATAGTCTCATGTAAAGTTGGATATTGACCTTTTTAAATGAATGTAACATTTACTGAGGTAGTAAGAAACCAAAGGCAAATAGATATTTAGGGTATAAAGAGAAAGTCTTCACATACTAAAATTTCCTGTGGAAAGCCCATATTTTTAAAAAAAGAAAGAGCACAAATTTTGTTATGTCAATTTGATTTCCACTTATTAAATTTACTAACTGTATGATCTTACTATCATCTTTAAAAGGAAATAAGGCATACACCTTACACAGATACCGAAGGTTTCAAAACCAGGGTTTAAGAAGTTCTACCATAAAAGTTACACTCAAGAAGAGCTGTTACTAGTACATGACAACCTTACTTCTTCATTCTTTCAATTCTCCTTTCATGGTAGCAAAGTAGTTTTCCAACATCATGTGGTATGAGCAGTGGTGCATAATACTAAGAGTGACATATTTCTTCTCTAGACATCTATTCTAGGAATCTTGACCATCCTAAGCAAATTTGTGCTAAATGTGAGTAACCAAAGCCCAAAGGGCTATTACTGGAGAAAGGCTGTGTTTTCCTAAACCACTTGGAATATGGTCTTTGACCAGTTAAATGAGATATGAAAAACAGAAACATACATAAAAGGGAAAAGATGAGATAAGGTGAGTCACAGTTGTAATACCAATACTTTGGGAAGGTAGAACCAGAGTCACTTGTTGACTATAGCCTAGAATATATAGCAATACTTTATCTTTTAAAATACAAGAGGTAGAGTACAGGGTATAGAGACAGAGGGAAAGGATCTTTGAGATCTCATCTGAGGTACATTTACTAGGTCAATATGAAAGCTTCAAATGATTACAACAAACTTTAAACCATCCCCAGGAACTTGAGTACTCAATGATCTGTCACTCTTATGACCAGCTCTCAGATTAAAGCATTACACATTTTCCTTGGAGTGTGCTGTGATTTGTCACTGAATAGTCCTACTTGTGCCATGGATTGACCATTGGAAGGAGATCCCATTGTTTTCTTGTGTAAGGAGAACTGAATTACCTTATTTCTTATGTTTGCTCCCTATATTGATTTACTTACATGTATCCATTCATCAATTGTACTTTTAATTCCAAATGGACACTTCAACAAAATCCTTGAAGTTTGGCAACCAATTCAGACTTTCTTTGGCCAAAAGAAGCCACAGACCCCAACTCCTTGTCCACCACATTTACCCTTCTCTTAGTCCTCCCCAATATTCAAGGAGGAAAGAAGGTTTCTATTTCTTATTACTCTGTATTCTTCATACCCCACATCCCACCCTGCAGAAGTTTCACTTACTTAACTTCTAGAACACGTCCTGAGTTGTGAAAATCTCTCCATCCTTTGCAATGGATTCGGTCCACCTTATTCTGGTGTTACTTCATCCTCTTTTCCTTCATGTTGTGTAACATCAGAATAGCGCTGGCTGGGAAACTTACTGACTGGCAGTCTGGCAGCTGAGAAGTTCAGCACTAAAGTGTCAGCATCTGGCACGAATTTCTTGTTGCATCATCACATGGTAGGAAGAAAAAAAAAAAGGGCATTGCCAAAAGTCAATGTTCAAATGACGATGGCCCCTGTAGGCTTATATATTTGAATGCTTGGTCCTTGGTTGATGGAAAAACTAGGAGGTGTGACCTGGTTGGAGATGTGTCACTGGAGACAGGGTTTTAGGTTTCAAAAGCCCAATCCTAGTCTTTTCTTCAGGGTTGCATCTCAATATATAAGCTTTTAGCTACCACAGCATTACCATAATTGCCAGCCTACTGCCATGCTCCTTATCATGATAGATATAGACTCTCTCTCCCTGTAATCCTCAAATAAATTCTTTTTTCTATAAATTGCCTTAATCATTTTATAATAAGAGTCTTATCATAACGATAAAAAAGTAACCAAGACACTGGAATTTATTTATAGTATTAGTTACAACTTTGTGAGTAGACTATCATGGCTTTAATATCCCACAAAAGCTTCACTTCTTTTCAAGTTTCTTTCTTTCTTTCTCTCTTTCTTTATTCCTTCCTTTCTTCTTTCCTTCCTTCCTTTTTTTCTTTTACATTCCAGTCACAGACTCTCCTCCCTCCTCTCCTCTCAGCCTCTTTCCCCCACAGTCCGTATGCCCTTCATCCATTCATCCTCCATTTCTATATAGAAAAGAGTAGTACTCCCATGGATATCAACCAAACAAGGTATGTCAAGTTGCAATAATACTAAGCACCTCCTCTAGTATTAAGGCTGAATAAGACAACCCAGTATAGTATTGAATGCATTGGCTCTGACTTTCTGAACAGAACACCACTAGTGCAGTCACAAAGATCAGCAATTAATAAATGGAACATCATGAAACTGAAAAGCTTCTGTATAGAAAGGAAACTGTCAACAGGACAAAAATGGAGAGCACAGAATGGGGAAAGATCTTCACCTACATCTGGCAGAGGGCTAATTTCAAATATATGTAGAACTCAAGAAAGTAGACATCAAAAATCCAATTAAAAGGGGTTACAGCTCTAAACATTTTTCTTTTATTTTTCTTCTCTCTGTTTTATTGATCTCTTGAGAATTGCTTACAGTGTATTTTGATAATATCCATCTCTTTGTCTCAACTCCCCCCAGATCCTTTCTCCTTCCACCCATCCAATTGTCTGTCTTCATTTTCAAGTCTATTTTCTGCTGACTCTTGGATATATATGTATGTGGCCATTCAATGAAGCATAGTTGATGTACTCCAACACACACACACACATACACACACACACACGTCTGCTTTTGTTTCTCTAGCAGCTATCAACTGTCAGTGGTTTCTCATCTTAGAGCATGACTTTGTGAACACCTCTCATCACCATGCTGGGATTTTATTGTCTAGCTTGAGTTTGCAAAGGTTTGTGCAAGCTGTTATAACTGCTACAAGTTCCGATATTTATTCATGCCATTCTGTTCAAAAAAGTTTTCTTTTAATCTTACATCACTGCCGTTCCTTACAATCTTTCTGCCCCCATTTCTACAGTGATCCCTGAGCCTTAATAGGAGGGGTGTGATAGAGGTGTCTTAATTACCATTTTCGAATCCTTTGTACCTTGGCTAGTTTTGAGTCCTTTTTTTAAACATTTACTATAAAAAGAAGTTTTTTATTTTTCTGAGAGGGATGAGATATGAACAAATCTCTATGTATAATGATAAGTTATTAGAAGCTAATTAAATACTATGTTTATTTACCAGAATAACAATAGGAGGTTCTCCTCTTGGGCCTATGATCCGTCTAACCACAGGTTCTTAGCCATGATAACAATGCTGACTATGGGTTCATTCTAGAACCTTAAATCCAAACAGAAACTAAATTTTTACTCCCATAATATCTGTGCCCTATTGCACCAGTGGGCATATTGTAGAGTATTAGTCTTTATAGTGGCTTGCAAGCTTCCATAGCCTTGTAAGGTTGAAAATTACTTTTCTCCTCCAGTATTAGGCACAGCATCTTCTGTCATCCAGCTGTACAGAAACCAGCCAATAGACATGAAGCAGCACCATCAATACCAGCTTGCATTTTAAATGTTCTATGACTCAAGTTTGGAGTGTCAATGATGGATTACTTTCTTTGCAGTTATTTACCATTGAAATCTGATAGACCTCCTAACCATTCCAGGATGTTGCCAATGCTCTTGGTTACCTAGAGAACTTCACAGTAAGCCTCACTTCTTAATATTATTACAACTAAAATTAATTGCAAGTTGACATTTGGACAGAGCAAATCTTCAACACAATATTTCACTTGCCAGGATACTTTTAAAAAATCTTTCACATCATTCTATTATTGCAATAGATGAGTTTTAACAATTTTCCATCAAACTTAAAATACAAACCTGAGCTCTTCTCATGAGGTACAAACCCTGGTCTCTTATCCTTTGCTGACCCCCTTGCTGCCACTCTTCCTCTAACCCACTCAGCTCAGTTGTCTGTTTCCTCAGTTTAGAAATGTCAAGTTCAGTCTGACTTAAAGGGCTTTACAAAATTCTTTGGCCCACCTATTGAACCTATTTCACATAGGTGAGACCCATCTGACCACACAGGAGACCCTTGCTCTGCAAGGTCCCTGGCCAGGTTTCATGCTCTGCCTCTACCATGTAGAATCTTATTATTTTTTTTTTACTGTTATAGTATAATATTGTTTAATATGTGGTTTGTTTTGTATTGTATACATTTAAGTGCTTTATCTTTAAATTGCTACTGTCAGTTTTGTATGTTTATCATCTTTCTAATGATTATTAATTGTTAAATAAAACAATGGTTTTCAATATACACACACAGGTACCTTGTTCATATTTGTCCCTCCCATTATCATAACCTTTGACTGATTCAGATCTCTCAATTGCATTTTGTAAATGAATACCAATGTGATGGAAGATCACACAGTGAGAAGAAGACATGCATAAAGGCTCCCATTGATCCCACTCATAGGTATTACAATTATCTGTGAGCACAGGACTCTGGTGGGCCTACCACATATGGGAGTCAAGCATGACTCAATATGAGCGCAAGGTAAGCAGGAGACATCTAGAGATGAGTCAGTGGGGACACTGACATCTCCAAGAGGTAGAACTTCTGCTAAAATGAACACCTTTCTTCAAACACAGAAAAAAAAATTTATTCTCAAAAGAAACATCAACAAGTGAGTGCAGAGGTATAGGACCTGGGTGTCAGCCCTTTGAAAAAGAGTGGCAGGAAAAGATGGAGTTATTAGATATTGCGAGTCTATAATGAGACCCTGTTCCAAAAAATGAAATTGCAAAGGAGGAAAAACAGAGAAAGAGAGCATTAAAGACACCAAAATAGTGTTAAGTAGTCCATGTAAGAAGGAGAAAATAAAGGTATAGGAGTCAACTGTGTTCCAAATTTCTATTGTCTGCTAAGATTGAAATACATATCCATATACCATTATGCAGTTAAAAACTACATTGTAGTGGGATTTAGGCATTATTTGGAGAAGCTTAGAGACATATCTCTAGAATACCAGAACCCTGAATGGGCCATAGCCAGACTCTATGGAGAACCTAGGCAAACTGACTTTTTGTTTGTTTGTTTGGTTGGTTGGTTCTTGCATTCTCAGGGAGCAAATCAGCCATCTGGTGTAGGACAGCTCTACTCTCTAAAAATTGTCTTAAAGTTCAATTTATATGAGTGTTCATATACCCCTCAATAAATATTAATCCTTTATATGATATATTGCTAATAAATATTTCTGCAATTTCTGGCACCCAATGTGGGTTTTACATGGTTTTGATAATGACTTAAAGGTTCTTATTTTTGCATTTAAACATCTAATACATATAAAAATGAATGCCCTATTCAGGCTGGCAGCTTGAAGTTTTATTTTACTTTTCTTACAACAGCATTAAATAATAAATGGGGAAAAATTATGACAAATAAAGACCTCAGACTAAACAAGGAAAGCTTTATATCCTTGGCACTTTGGCACTCCTCCAACTCTGACTCCCCTTTGTCATCCTCCTTCTCCTTCCTCCTTCTTCTTTTTGTTTAAAATAAAAGGTTCTGTATACATTTTTTGTTTTCTTGAGAACCTGCAAAGTACATGTCCAGCTCTCCTTTCATGGGATGCTCTTTCCCAACTTCACAGAATGGACTTCTTTATGTAACTCACGTGTCCTTTCAAAGGCAACTGTGGAGACACCAGCCCTCAGCAGAGACTAGATCAGTCACCATGGACTGTCTAGAAAACCATCTTTCATCAGCCAGATGCACAATGCCACATGGAGATGTTTGTATACATGTTTCCAGTTGATGATTTGTGACCTCCCTCTATGAAAGCAAAACAAGAACTCTTTTGTTACCTACACTCAGAGCTGAGGACAGGAGATGGTAATCTTAAGGCACTCAGCAAATATATATGCAGTTTATAAACTGACAAGTAAAATGAATATCAAACTAGCCTATTAATTAATAAAACTTTTTATAATGTGATTACAGGACCAGTATTACACTATTTATAAACTTTAGAAGGGAAATAAATCAACTTGAAACATAAAGAATCACAGATTAATTTGGAAGTTGGCAATATCTGATTACAGCCATATTTCTGTAATGTGTATTATATCTGAAATTTGTAGTACCTCCAAATGCATATGTATTAACAGCCTCTTTCTCAGCTTCATAGTACTGAAAAATGACAAACACCTCTAAGATGTGGGTCTTAGTGGTAACATTGGGTTACTAGAGACATGCCCTCAAAGGGTACCATAAGAGTTATTCACTTTCCTTCTTGCACATGAAATAAACAGTTTGCTCCAGCAGGCATTACCCACCACAACAATTCTTCCTCAGAAAAATGGGTCTGCCTATGAACCAAAATCCCCAGAGCCATGTGCCAAACCTTTCTCTTGAGTAGAATACCTTGGGATTTTTAGCAATCATAACAAAAGCTTACTAATGTTCTGTAGCTAAAAACATAATAGTGTTGCAATGTTTCTTTGTTATCAGCTTACTACATAATTTTAAATGTCATACATTTTAACATAATATTGTATCTAAAAATCTTTTAAACTTTTTTCTCTTGAAAACCAGCTTTGAGTCTAGATAGCTGCTATTTTGTTTGTATTTTATGACACACAGAGGTGGGGGATTGACATCTTCTATGTCACATTGCCAGAAAGAGAATAGTTGCCTTAAAAGTTATATTTAAAGGGTAACAGGGCTGGGGTGTAGCTCAGTTTGTAAAGTACTGTTTATAATGTTTTTCATTCCCAATCAATGCTGCATAAATAGGGTTTGGTGGTAAATGCCTATTAAGACCAACACTCAAGAGCTGAAGCAAGAAAATCAGAAGTTCATGGTGAGCTACATAGTAACTTTGAAACTAACCTGAGCTAAATGAGATACAGGCCCCTAAAAGATAATATTTCTCCTAACTGATTTATGATGTAAGAGAGTAGAGGCTGGGAGCTTGAATACCTGATATTCTTATCCCTAGGTACTCACACACAAAAATGTAATGTATAAAACTAAAAGAATTTTAATTTGTATAGCATAGAATAAAAGTGCATATTCCTTGTATGGTTAAGGAAGAATCTTTACCTTAGGAAAAACTAAAATTAGTTGGAAATGGTAATAAAAAAATCAAAATTTGGCATAACATAAACATGTCATCCTATGATTTGCTATAAGAAAATAATTTCTTATAGAACCCAAAATGCATTGTTATTTCTAATCATTTTAATATTATGTGCTCATCTTTAGTATGAAGGACCATGAATTTTGAAGATAAATGTTAAAATGATTACTTTGGGATATTGGAAATATAAAGGTAAAAAAACAAATGTGTATTTTATAGAAATCTATTTGTCTTTTATTTGACAAATGTAACCTTGTAGGTCTTTGCAAAGCACTTCTACCTATAAAGATTTGTTATTTTTTAAATGTCATATCTGATTGTCTAGACTAGTGGGTTCTTAACTTTTGGCTTGCAACTCTTTGGGGAGTTAAATGATCCTTTCGCAGGAGTTGTGTAAGACTATTTGAAAACACAGATAGCTGCATAACAATTCATAACTGTAGCACAATTACAGTTATGAAGTATCAATGAAATAATTTTATGGTTGTGGGTCACCACAACATGAGGAACTCTTTTAAAGGGTTGTAGCATTAGGAAGATTGAACCACTGCTCTGAACCAAAGATAAGATAAAATGACCTGTGATTTCCTCATCCCTAAGTGCTCCCAATGATGATTATCTGACAATTGTCACATTAACAGTCTTTCAGTGACTCTGAGGAGATGATTATGACAGAGTTACAGAGCATCGATAGTAGCTCTTTGAAGTGAGGATATAGAGGAATATTGCAGCCAACTCTACATACATACTCTACCATCTATGAAAGACCAAATTCTTACTCTAAATTAATATAGCAGTTAAAAGTTCAACCTTCTAATCCTTCATCATATTAATGAGTGAAGAGAGCAAATCACTAATCATATCACATGACTCAGAAAAAGAATTTTATAAAATTCGTAAGTGATAAAACCTGTTTGTGAGTCATGATCAAATTGTCACATAAAAAATTTTTTCACTCATAAAAATGTACTAAAGAGGGGCCTACTCCCTAAAATCATGAAGGTGGGAATTCCACTTTTATCACTAGGATTCAACAAGCTGGAGTACATGATGCAAAAATCTAAGAAAAGGAAACAAAGAACATGTAAGTTTTTTAAAAAGAAAGTATCCATTTGAAAATGACAATAACTTCTGAACTACTAAATCTATTCCACAAGGCCATAGGATACAACACCAGCAAGAAAGCATTCTATTTCTATACAGTAGAAATATGCACGAGAATCAAGCATTTTAGAAGAAAACATTTACAGTTGCTCAGAAGAATGAATGAATTTAGCATAACTTTAACAAAATGCATAGCTTTTGAAAAAGTTGAACAGTGAGATGCTGTTGTAAGGATAAAAATACTGAAAATAGCCAGGTGTCCTCTATTGTGGCTTGACAGATTCTCAGGTGTAAAGATACCAGTGTCCACAAACACTGATGGAAAGTTTTATACAATTTCTGTCAGTACTTTAGCAAAATGATTTAGTTATTGTTTTAGTGGTTTAATTAAAAGAGAGTCGCATTGCTTTGCCCCTCTTCTCTTCCTCCAGCCCTCTAAGATCGCCTCCTGTAAGCCTCTCCCATGCCCTCTCCTCAGGTTGATAGTCTCTTTTTTTTCTTATTATTGTTATAGCCATGTGCATTTTGTAGACAACTGTATTAATCATAGCTTACAAACCCAGTCAGTACATTTACTTCTAAGAAAATAGATGAGAACAACAGAAAGAATCTAGTCTCAAGTGTAGAAAAGTATAAATATTTCCTGAACCAATCACTAGGGATGGTCTTTGTGCTGATGCTTATTAAAATTAGTACCTTTCAGTGGTGTGAAATATTAAAAATATTAGTCTACTGAGAACTTTTAGTACTGATTTATCACATTTAATGCTTAATAAAAACTGAAATACAAAGAAATATTTCTTCAACAAAAGAATTATTAATGAAAAGACAAATGCTTCTACAGGTCATTTATGTGTTATCTCTTCATGATTATTGAGTTGCAGAATCCAATTGGCTCCTAAGGAGGTAAGAGGCAGGTTAGGATAATATTCTGTTGAGCATACAAGCATAGCAAAATTTTGGAAGTGATGGTCATTTTTTTTTCTTTTATTATTATTATTATTATTATTATGAACAAAGAAGTCACGCTTTCTATCCCTGAATATCATTATTCAAGGTCCCTTCCCCCTCCCGCCACATCAGATCATTTTTTCTTCTCCACAACTCTCCATCCCCTCCCTGGGCAGGCAGCAGACAGTCCCATGGTCCCACTGACCCAATATTGCTTAGTTCAGTCTCCACTCCTGGCAGATCCAGTTTTGTCCCTCCTCCCTCAAGAGAGAGTCAGGTGTTCCTTTAGGTGGAGTGGGATCCAAAGAGTCACTCCAGGGTGTTTCTGATCCCAAGCTGTTCAGTGGTTGTGGTTTGCAGCTTGGGCATGCTTGACTTTTTTCTTGTTTGTTTGTTTAGAGACCACCAATGAGTGAGGACATCCCCTGCTTATCTTTCTGAGTTTGTGATACCTCGCTCAGGAGAATATTCTCCAAGTCCATCCATTTGCCTGCAAATTTTAGGATATCATTTTTTCTTACTGCTGAGTAGTACTCCATTGTGTAGATGTACCACAGTTGTTAATCCATTCTTCAGTTGAGGGACATCCAGGTTGTTTCCAGGTTCTTGCTATTACAAATAATGCTGCTATGAACATAGTTGAGCTAATGTCTTTAGAGTGTGAATGTGCATCATTAGGGTATACACCCAGAAGTGGTATTGCTGGGTCCTTGGGGAGATTGATTCTCAACTTTCTGAGAAACCTCCATACTGCGTTCCAAAGTGACTGAACAAGCTTACACTCCCACCAACAATGGAGGTGAGTTCCCCTTGCTCCGCATCCTCTCTAACATAGGCTGTCATCTGTGCCTTTTATCTTAGCCAATCTAACAGGTGTTAGGTGGTATCTCAAAGTTGTTTTGATTTGCATTTCTCTGATGGCTAAAGATGATGCGCACTTTTTCAGGTGCCTTTCAGCCATTTGTAGTTCCTCTGCTGAGAATTCCCTTTTTAGATCTGAACCCCATTTTTTGATTGGGTTATTCAAGGTTTTGGGCTCTAGATTCTTCAGCTCTTTATATATCTTAGAGATCAGTCCTCTATCACTTGTAGGGTTGGTGAAAATCTTTTCCCATTCTGTAGGCTGTCGTTTTGTGCTATTGATAGTGTCCTTGGCTTTGCAGAAGCTTCCTAGCTTTAAGAGATCCCACTTATTGATTGTTGATCTTAGTGTCTGTGCCACTGGTGTTATATTTAGGAAGTGGTCGTCTGTGCCAATTCGTAGAAGTGTATTTCCCACTTTCTTTTCTATCAAGTTCAAAGTGGCTGGGTTTATGTTGAGGTCTTTGATCTCAAAAATGCAGGGCTGGTTTAACATATGAAAAACTGTAAATTTTATCCATCAGATAAGCAAACTAAAGGAACAAAACCACATGATCATATCCTTAGATGCTGAAAAAGCCTTTAAAAAAATCCAACACTCATTTATGATTAAAGCCCTGGAGAGATCAGGAATACAGGGAGAATACCTAAATATAATAAAGGCGATTTATAAGCCAACAGGAAGTGATGGTCATTTTAAAGAAAACTTCTCAATATATTCCTTACCCTGTGAAAAAGTAATTATAGCTTATGTTTAGTGCTCAATATTAAGTATAAACTCTTCTGATTGTACAAGGTCACAATAGATATCTTGGTGTGAATTGAGTATGGAAAGATATTGCTTATCCCTAGGCTTTTTCTACATATGTTGGATAACTTATTGGGAAATCTAAACCTCACAAAGCACCCTGTGTCTGCTCCAATAAATTTGATGCAGCTGGTCTTTTAAAAATCACATTCTGATAATGTCAGTCGCCAATGGTGGTTTGGAAGCCTGGGAAACCATTACTATTAGCAGAACATTGTTATGAGTACAAATCCCTTGGCTCCATGCCTTTGAAATTTATATTCTGCCAATTTTGTTGTGTGCAGGTATTTGTGGTTATTTCTAGTCTTCAAAAGTTTCTCAGGTCATTTTGACATGTATGTATGTTTGGGAAGCTCTGTGTAGAAAGCCCAGGAAATTTCCTGAGGCTGTATTTCAGTGCTATTTCATCCTCTGCATGCTCTTCATGATACCTTTGCTTAAAGAGCTTTTAGTGGACACTCATCAAATGCCAATCACAGAGCTGATGGGATACAGAGTGGCTCTGGAGACTGTAGACCACCAACCAGTTCTTATGGACCATCACAATAAAGAATAATTCTTTAATGGTGATACTAGAAAGTAGATAAATACTCGTGATCCTCTATGTTCAAAAACCCATCAGGAAATCTGAACAATATAACTAAATCTGTCTTAAAAACCACTTCTTCTTTAATAAAAATGAAAATGACAAAGGGAATAATTACTGGCTTTTCACCATATGGGATGATTCATCTTCATTGCCTTTTCTATATCCTACTTAATACCTCTACATCCCTGGGATGGATATTATAATCTAGTGAGGAAGCTGAGGTTAAGACTAATCAGATTTGTAAACTACAAAGTATAGTCTAGTCAGCCTCTATCTGAATCTCTTGCAAAATACCGTCTGCCTTCCCACCTGGCTAAGGTGGGGTGGAGATGAGACAGGTACTCTGAGCATGTTGTTTACACTTACTCAATTTTATTTCCACTTTTTAGTACAGGTGAAAGGGTTAGCTTCATCTCTAAGAGAAGGTAAGGAGTATTTAGACTTATTTTCTGTTATTCTTTCAATCTTTTTCATGATTTCAATTTTACACCTCAAGATAAGAAATAAAAAAAGATAACAGTTTCTTTCTGAATTAAAAACATTGAAACACACACATACACACACACCAGATTCACTGATGATCAGTTTTGAGCTGAATCAGCCAAACTATGCTTTATCCCATGAATATTAGGTTTCATTGTGAAACCAAATATTTGTATTAACATCCACTTCTTTTTTAATCTTTATTATGAATAAAGTCACATTTTCTATCCATGTATATCCTTATTCAAGGTCCCTTCACCCTCCCACACCCTCCAGTCACTCTCTCTTCTCCATATCTCCCCATCTCCTCCCCAGCAAGGGCAGGAGGTCCGAAGGACCCAATATTGGTCAGTTCAGCATCCACTCCTGGTAGATCCAGTTTCTGCACCCCAACATCAAAACTGAGTCAGGTGTTCCTCTAGAGGGAGTAGCATCCAAGGTGCCAGTCCAAGGTGTTTCAGACCCCAAGCTGCTCAGTGGTTGTGGTTTGCAGCTTGGACATGCTTTGCTTTTTGCTTTTTTGTTTAGAGTCCACTAATGAGTGAATACATCCCCTGCTTAGCTTTCTGTGTTTGAGATACCTCACTCAAGGAGGATATTCTCCAAATCCATCCATTTGCCTGCAAATTTTAGGATATCATTTTTTTCTTACTGCTGAATGGTACTCCATTGTGTAAATGTACCACAGTTTGTTAATCCATTCTTCAGTTGAGGGGCATCTAGGTTTTTTCCAGGTCTTTGCTATGACAAATAATGCTGCTATGAACACAGTTGAGCTAATAATGCCTTTGGGGTACAACTGTGTGTCTTTAGGGTAAACACCCAGAAGTGGTATTGCTGGATCCTTAGGGAGTTTTCTGCTAAGGAGAGTCTGTGATCAGACTCTACAGATTGACCTTGGTCCCAAAGAGCGACTTTCTGGACAGGGGATCAGGCACCAGAACTTTAATATCTACTTCTAAACATGAATCCTATCTTCGATGTTATTACCATTACTGCGATGAAATATCATAATCAAAACAACTTGGTTAAGAGAGAGCTTACTTGGCTATGCAACCACAGTCATAGTTCACTGAGTGAAGCCAAAGTATTAAATCAAATCAGGCAGGAACCTGGAGGCAGGAGCTGATGCAGAAGCCATAGAAAAGAGCTGCTCATTGGCTTGCTCTTATGGCTTGTTCATCCCACTTTCTTATAAACCCAGGACCAAGAGCCAAGGTATGGCACCACCTACAATAGGGTGGGCCCTCCTACATCAACCATTGATTTTTAAAATAGCCTACAGGTTTGCCCACAACTTGATATTATGAAAGTATTTTCTAAATTGTTATTGTCACTCCTCAGATGACTCTATGCTATATGTCAAACTGACAAAATTAGTCAACACACATCCTGATTACTTTTCTAGATACAATATCAGTAGAAGCATTCATCAGTCCCTACCCTGTGGTCATTTTTTTCTACAGATTGTATTGACTCGCAATAATGTTATCAATATCAAAGATGGTCACCTATCAGTAACATATATCATTGCATGACTGACAATGCACATTCCTGTAATGTTCCTTCAAGTGTGAATAATAAATTTTGTTAGATTTTACTTTACTCACAAAGGACCAAAGAATATCCAGTCTCCATACAAGACAGAAAACTTAAGCAAAATAAAAAAGCAACTAGATTTCCTACCTCATCAAATTCCAAATCATTGCTTTATGAAGACCAATAAGGAAATCTACACCAAAAGTTAACAATTATAAAACTGTTGCTCCTTATTCATAAATAAAACTTAAAAGGTTTTTTATTTTATTTAACTAATGTTTTTCATTTATTTTACATACCAACGACAATTTCCCCTCCCTTCTGTCCTCCTGCTCCCCCCCACACCTTCCATCTAACCCCTTCCCCATTTATTTCTCCTCTATCTTCATTCAGAAAGTGGTAGGCCTCTCATGGGCTTGAACAGAGCATGGCACATCCGGTTGAGCCAGGACCTAGCTCCTCCACCTGCATTAAAACGGGCAAGGTAATCCAGTATAGGGGACTGGCTCCCAAAAGCAAGCTAAGCTTGCTTACAAACAGGTCTTACAAATAGACCAAGCTGCACAACTGTCACACACATGCAGAGGGTATATGTTTGTCCCATACAGGCATCTTAAAAGATTTTTAAAAACTGATTATAGCTAAGTACATTACAAGACTTCTTGATTCTGACTTGATTTCTCACTCTATTATATTTTAATAATTTCTACTATTGTCTTAAAGTGTATTTAAGCATCAGAGGTTTTGAATCAAAAATAACTACCAATACTTAAGCAGTCATTTTCTCATCATAGGTTGTTATTTTGTCAAGGACACTGTCAGCAGATTTAGTTAGTCCTGAAGAAACAAATCAACTGCCTCTTTTAGTCTCCCATACCAAAAAAGAAATATTTGCCTTTTTTTCACCCAATTTCCTAAACAATGACATGAAACTAAAAACATAATGAGTTTATTGTCCACAGTAAGATTATAGAATAGACAGAGATTTATCTAAGCATATTATAAAGATTCTTGACTATCTCCATATTTAAATATGACATTTATATTCTCTCATTAAGACAGAAATGCATTTCTCTCAAAGAAAAATTTAAATGTGAAATTGCAATATGTTAATACAAAGATAATGTGGAGTGAGTGTGTGAGTGTGTACGTGACTGAATGTATGTGTCTGTGTGAAAATATGCAAGTGTTTTTTTTTTGGTATGTGTGCATACATGTACAAAATGGAATTCAACCATTGTCTCATTAAACCAGTAATTCTGGAACACAGGCATATAGCAGCAACAAACAATACAGACATAGTTCTTTTCCTAAAATAACTTATAATCCAGAGAGTAATGAACCAAAATGAAAGGTGTATAAAAATCTTACATGAAACCTACTACTTTAATACTCAATAAAATTAGTTTAAAAATTAGAGGACCCTGGAGAGATGGCTCCCTAGCTAAATACAGCTGATGTTTTATAGAGGGCATGAGTTCAGTTCTTCATATCAATATCTTGGCCAGTTCACAGCCACCTGTAACTTCAGCTCCAAATCAATTAAGACCATTAGCACCCTCATACATGTGGTGTATACTCACTCAAATACACACACACACACACACACACACACACACACACACACACACATGCACACGTATGCATACACACACAGCAAGGGAGTATTCAAATGGCCAGATAATGCTGTTTCTATAACTCAATGGTAATTTAAGCAAGCAAACAAATCTCCACCAAACCCAGTGATTTTCAATTTCTTGTATTTGTCCACAAAAACTAAGTGATAAGACTTCATTGCTAAAGACACCAAAAATGGCAAGATGTAGAGAAATCAAGCTAGAACTGATTAATCTTCCTGGCCACTGGTCAGCTTTCATGGTGCTGAATTGTGCTATGAAGTCTGCTGGAAAGAAAAGGGTATGAATGATCTTAAGAGCTATGAGCCTAGAAACTGTAAAGTCAATCTACCAACAAGACATGCCCACTGGTATAACAGTTATATAATAGATATGGGACTAGCAAACTGGTTTCTAATTTGTTTTGAGACCCACTACACAGAGAATTCATAAAACACAAACAAACAAAAAAGCATAATGTTTCTGGAGGTCTTAGGCTATACAAGAGATCTTGCTATTATTGTGTACCTAAACTGACATGGTCTTAAACAATAATGTTTGTATCTAGAGACAAAATGTTCCTCTCTACCTTAATCAGAAACATTTTTCTTTACAAAGAATGTTGGTTGAATGTAGAGACTCATGGTTGCTCTGGGTGCTGAGAAAAAGTGATGGCTGAGTGCTCATCCCTGGATGAGACATTTCTCCTCTCCCTCTAAGATTCAAGGATCACCACAGAAGAAAAAAACTAAAGGACTAGAAGAGCATAAGGAAAAGGCTGTCAGATATTATATTCTGGGCATGATATTGCCATTGCAATCATGATCTCACAACAACTGTGGTGTCCTCTACAAGGCCTGCACAAGGCTGGAACTATCTTCCAATGATAGACTAGAAAGGTGATTATAGGCTCCCATTTCTCCCTGGTGAACTATTGCTCATCTTCTGTGAGGGGTGGTCATTATCTCTAATTGTGTACAACTTACGAGACCACATAAGTCCATGGACACTTCCAGACCTATGCTCTCATAATGGTCCTGGTTAGACTCAATGAATCATTAAAAATATGACATGAATGTGAAAAGGGGACTTCCAAAGAAGAAGGGGGCTTGACAGAGGTGATAGGGAAACAGGAGCTGGTAGGGTGGTTGGGAGAAACCAGAATTCATGAAATGTATATAAGAAAAATTCTTGGAAGAAATTAACAACATTAAAATATTTTTTGTATTTATCAAAAAAACAGTAAAATGAATTTAAAATGCTGAAAAGTTAACAATAACTATAAAGAAGATAAAAATCATAAGCATGACTTATCAAGGGTGATAATACAAATAAGATTGCTACACATATATTTACTTTGTGTTCAGCTTTCCCTCTGATTTTTTTTCCATCCCTGTATATCCTTATTGAAAGTCTCTTCCCCCTCCCACCACATCAGGTCATTTTTCTTCTCCTCAACTCCCCATCCCCTCCCTGGGCAGGAAGCAGACAGTCCTATGGTCCCACTGACCCAATAATGCTTGGATCAGTCTCCACTCCTGGCCAAATCCAGTTTTGTCCCCCCTCCCTCAAGAGTGAGTCAGATGTTCCTATAGTTGGAGTGGGGTCCGAAGGGTCAGTCCATGGTGTTTCTGATCCCAAGCTGTTCAGTGGTTGTGGTTTGCAGCTTGGGCATGCTTGGCTTTTTTTCTTGTTTGTTTGTTTAGAGACCACTAATGAGTGAGTACATCCCCTGCTTATCTTTCTGAGATTATGATACCTCGCTCAGGAGGATATTCTCCAAATCCATCCATTTGCCTGCAAATTTTAGGATATCATTTTTTCTTACTGCTGAGTAGTATTCCATTGTGTAGATGTACCACAGTTTGTTAATCCATTCTTCAGTTGAGGGACATCTAGGTTGTTTCCAGGTTCTTGCTATTACAAATAATGCTGCTATGAACATAGTTGAG
>PVIH01016796.1:0-44277 GCA_004025045.1 Sigmodon hispidus
CCCCTATGCAATAAAAAGCCCCTGAACAAAAGCCTCAGCGCGCCAGTTAGCTCCCCGAGTTGCTGCCGCCCGGAGGTACCTTCGCCCCCCAATAAACCTCATGCAATTTACAGCTGATGTGTGGCTCAGATTGGTCTCTGGGACTCGGGGTCTCCTTCTGAGGAAAGGTCCTCATTTGGGGGTCTTTCATAATGGAGGTTCCACCGAGATGGAGACCCCAACCCAGGGACCACCGACCCACTGTCAGGAGGTAAGCTGGCCAGCAGTCTGTGTATGTGTTGTCTGAGTCTGAGTTTCTGTGCCTGTTGTGTCTTTGTCTCTTTTCTGGGCGATTTGGCATCTGTATTTTGTGATTTGGCATCTGTATTTTGTGCCTGCACAGGACCTGTACTGTTGGGCCAGTGTTCCTGAATCTGCCTGAATCTGTCTGAATCTGTTCGGATCTGTTTGTACCTGTCGGAAGGATACGTGGTCCTGGTGGGAGACAAGGGGGGCAGGCCCTCTCCCTGGAGGTCTCCTCTAGAGTTGTCTGTGTTTGGGCCAGTGGGGGAGGCAGGCAGATGTGCCTTAAGTCGCAGCCTTGAGTTTGTGAGGGAAGGGATGTGGGAGCCCGGGTATGTCTGGGCAGGCCAGGACAAATTTTATCTACTAAACTGAATGTCTAAACTAAATGTCTGGATCCAGCCCTACAATCTAGAGTCCTTCACTCAAAGTACAAACTTTTTGATTTATTGATTCTTTATATTGTTCTTTCTGTTTCGTTTGTATTGATTTCAGCTCTAAGTTTGGATATTTCCTGCTGTCTACTCCTTCTAGGTGAGTTTGCTTCTAATTGTTCTAAAGCTTTCAGCTGTGCTGTTAGTTCTTTAGTGTGGGATTTCTCTAGGTTTTTCATGTAGACATCTAGTGCTATGAATTTTCCTCTTTATACTGCTCTCATTGTGTCCTATAAGTTTGTGTATGTTGTGGATTCATTTCATTAAATTCTAGGAAGACTTTGATTACTTTCTTAATTTCTTCTTTAAGCCAGAGGTGGATCCATTGAGTGATGTTTAGTTTCCATGACTTGGTAGGCTTTCTGCGATTTTTGATGTTGTTGATCTCTAACTTTAGACCCTTGTGGTCTGATATGATACAAAATATGATTTCCATTTTTTTGTATGTATTAAAATTTGCTTTATGACCAATTATGTGTTCAATTTAGAGAAAATTCCATGTGGTGCTGAGAAATATGTATATTCTTTACATTTTGGTGGAAACTTCTATAAACCTGGAAACAACCTAGATACCCCTCAACTGAAGAATGGATTAGCAAACTGTGGTACATCTACTCAATGGAGTACTACTCAGCAGTAAGAAAAAATTATTTCCTAAAATTCACAGGCAAATGGATGGATTTGGAGAATATCCTCCTGAGTGATGTATCACAAACCCAGAAAGATAAGCAGGGGATGTACTCACTCATTAGTGGACTCTAAACAAACAAAACAAACAAACAAAAGAAAAGCAAAGCATGCCCAAGCTGCAAATCACAACTGCTGAACAGCTTGGGATCAAAAACACCTTGGACTGACTGTTTGAATCTCACTCCCCCTAGAGGAACACCTGACTCAGTCTTGATGTTGAGGGGAGAAAACTGGATTTGCCAGGAGTGGAGGCTGAACTAAGCAATATTGTGACTGTGGGACCTTGGGACTGCCTGCCCATGGGGGGATGGTGAGATGTGGAGAAGGAGAATGACCTGATGTGGTGGGAGCGGGAAGGGATCTTGAATAAGTTTATGCAAGGATAGAAAATGTGACTTCTTTATTCATAATAATAATAAATAAATATCTATTAAATCCATTTGCATCATAACCTCTGTTAGATACCTTATTTGTCTGTTGATTCTCTGTGTGGTCGATTTATCCAAGGGTGAAAGAGGGGTATTGAAGTCTTGCAATATTAGCTTATGAGAGTTGATGTGGGATTTGAGCTTTACTGGTGTTTCTTTTACATAAATATGTGCCCTTATATTAGAGGCATAAATATTCAGATTAAAATCTCATCTTGATCAATTTTCCCTGAGATGAATAGGTAATGTCCATCCTGTTCTCTTTTGATTGATTTTAGCTTGAAGTCTACTTTGTTTAATATTAAAATAGCAACACCAGCTTGTTTCTTAAGGCCATTTGATTAGAAAATCTTTTCCCAACTATTTACTCTGATCCTGTGTTTGTCTTTAAGGTTGAGGTATGTTTCTTCTATGCAGCAGAAGGATGTGTCTTTTTATACATGAGTTGAGTCCATTGATATTAAGGGATATTAGTGACCACTGATTGATATTTCCTTGTTATTTTTGTTGGTAGCTTGTATGTATTTCCTTTCTCTAGAGTTCTTTTCTGTGTGATTATTGATTGTTTGTGGTTTCATGGGTGTATCTGGGATCTTTAGATGGGAGTTTTCCTTTTAATGCTTTCTGAAGCATCAGATTTGTAGATAGGTATTCTTTAAGTCTGAGTTTGTCATAAAATATCTTATTTAGTCTATCTGTGATGATTGATAGTTTTTCTGGGTATAGTAGTCTAGGTTGGCAGTCATGCTCTTTTGTGTCTGTGTAATTTCTGACCAAGACCTTCTTGCTTTTCATTGTTTCCATTGAATAGTCAGGTCTGATTCTGATGGGTCTGCCTTTATAGACAGATACGTTGACACATTTTTTTGCAGCTCTTAAATTTTTTTGTTCTGTATGTTTTGTTGCTTATTATGTGGCAAGCGGTCTTCTTTAGGGGGTCAAATCTCTGTGCTGTTCTGTAAGCTTCTTGTATATTTATAGGTATTTCCTTTTTTTTGGTTAGGAAAGTTTTCTTCGATTATTTTATTGAACACATCATTTATACCTTTGAGTTGGTATTCTTTTCCTTCTTCTTTTCCTGTCATTCTCAGGTTAGGTCTTTTTATGGTGTCCCAAATTTTCTGAACGTTTTGTGTTATGGCTTCTTTGGTTTTAGTGTTTTCTTTAACTGATGTATCTATTTCCGCTATTGAGTCTTTCACTCCAGAGATTCTCTCTTCCTTCTTTTGAATTCTGTTAGTTTTGCTTGTGTCTGTAGTTCCAGCTCTTTTCTTCAGGATTTCTATTTCAGCCTTTGCCTCATTTTGTGCCTTTTTTATTGCCTCTATTTCACTTTTTAGTACCTGAAATATTTCTTTCACTTTTTGCTTTTCTTTTTCATGCTTCTCTTTCAAGGATTTGTTCATTTCTTCCAGTTTTTTGTTTGTATTTTCTATTTCTTTTAGGGAATTTTTGATATCCCCTTTGAAGGCTTCAATAATCTTCCTAAAGGTGTTTTTGCTGTTCTTTCCTTCTGTTTCTTCTTCATTGCTCTGTTCAGTTCTTGTAGTTGTAGAACCACCAGTTTCTTCTGGTATTACCTTGTTGTTCTTATATTATTGTATATATTCTTGCACTGGCATCTCGCCAAAGCTTTGGTCAGATCCTAGTCACTTGTGGATAGACGGCTTTTGTGTCTTCTGTCTGTTCTAAGTATGGGGTCTGTTTGATCTCTGACTCTGCTCTGGGCAGGGGCCAGAGTTTCATAGTCCTCAGTCCTTGTCTGATGATGCAGTTTGCCCTGGCAATGGGGCCCAGCCAGTCATTCTATGGGTCCCTAGAGGAGGCCCCTCACAGCTAAGCCTAGGGCCTGTCTGGTGTCAGTGTCTGAGATCTGACCCTTGGGTGTGACCCCAATCCCGGGGAGGAATTCTCCAGGTAGGCAGCCCAGGAGCTGGGCTCTGCTCACCTCTGACCAGAGTTCTTTTCTTTTGTGAAAACACATGATTTCTCCATGTACCAGGCTGTTGGTAATGACTGTCTTCTGAGCCAAACAAACACCATTTTGGGAGATAAGCTGAACTTCCTTGCAGAAGGGTTATCCCAGCTAGGTTTGTTGACTATTTACCCCTTTCTTCTTTCTCATGGAGATAAGGTCATAAAGTCTTAGCCTGTTTTTGGATACTTTTTTTTATACACTGTGAAGATGTCTTTGCCAAAATGTGTTCTAATTGATTTAATAACGAGCTAAATGATCCATCACTAGACAGGAGAGGATAGTTCACAGAGAGAATGAAAGAACAGAAGAAATCTATGCAAGCTTATTTTTGCCATCAGACCAAATGAATTTCTCTAACAGACATGGTGCATGTTGGATATGCAGCAGTAAGGAAAGAAAATAAATGACTCCTTTGGTACAGGGGGACTGGTTTTACCAGTTCCTGATAAATACTGGCTTTTAACACCAGAAATCTTCCTATAGTCCAGGCTGAGATTATTTCTGGATATTTGGACTGCCTTTTCATGTCTGAGAAATTAGAGTTTCCTTTGGATCTGACAATCGGGCGTGGTTCATCCGTAAGACTAAATAAAATCCTTATCCCCCTGTGTAAGGTTTTCCAGGTTCAGTGGGTTGGAAAAGAAGTACCTACATCCTTATAAGAAATACCTCCCCCACCTTCTGTAAGAAGCCCAGTAATTTTAGTGGTTTCCCAGAGTGAACTTTGTTGCAATTATTCCTTTTCTTTTCCTTGGGACCTAAGGAAGTGGGGTAGATTTTGTTTACGTTTTCCTCTGAGAAGAAATTTTAGCAACACAGGTCCATTATATGCAGTAGTGCTGTACATGGTCCTAAATCAACTAAGACCTACAGGGCAAGTGGAAATACACACACATGCCTTAACTCTGGATTGCTTTTTAAATCAATGGTTGCTGCATAATGTGATGATTAAGGTCCTATCACTGCAAATTGAGTGACTTCCTATGCATTCAGATAGTATGTACAACTTTTACTCTCAAGACATGAATTTTGAGGAGCTTTCATTTAGATACTTAATATAAGGCAATATTCTCTCTTCTGTATCACGCACATAAGAAAAAACACTGCAGAAAGTTTTTGTGTATGCACACTGCCTTAGGATACTGCCATCTGTGCACCCATAATCTCTAACCTTCTAATTACATAGGAGCAAATAAATAATTAGGACATAAAAAAATCTTACTCATGAGCAGCATCTAATTCATTCCAGGTCTGTACTTTCCCAAAGTCTACAACTCCTCTACATGTTTGGCAAAGCAGCTACAGGTTTATTTGACAAGTGAAACTAATAATGCTTCTCTCCTGCAATTGCTCTAAGGATTTCAGAGAACAAATAAAAATGTACATAAAGGCCCCAGCACAGTGGCTGGTTTGCAGAAGAATATCAGATGATCATTTTCAAAATTGCTCTTTGACCTTTTTTGTGCAACTGACTCAAAAACTGTATCTGAGGCTGAGAAGTGATTCTTGGCTACATTAGAGGCAATCACATTTGAAGCAGTTACTTAAGCCCAGATCTGAAGTCTTATAATATAAGACATAATATAATATATAATACCTCTAATATAGAATAATAGCCTATAATATAGTACAAAAAACAGAAGGCAATCCAAAGCCTTCTAGAAAGGCAGCCTTCACTAGCACTCTTCTTGCAACTAGTGAGAAGCATGAGTATCCCCAGTAGCATACACAGAGTCTTTTTCTACACACTTTCTTCCTGCCCTCTGAAGCTGGGGCACAGAGAGATGTTCACTCATTATTGGAGATAATCTCCCCTGTGGGACAAAAAGACTGCTACATATCTAGGACATCAATTTATTTATCATATGGTGGGCATCCTGGAAAGGGACATTTACACCAGCTCTTCCAAGAACATCAGTTGTTAAAGCTCTGGGAAGGCATCCTGTCCATTCTTCATATTACAGAACAGAAACAGACTGAAACACCCACCTGATAGGGATCATTGACTATAACAGAGTGTCACCAACTGCAACAAACCACTCTCTAGTTTTTCATACCCTGCTCTTCATCTGGGCTTCAGACAGTAATTCTTAAGGATGTGTCCTCATTGTTTCAGGCATCTCTGTACACAGAAGGGCTTTCTAAATGGGTCTCTGTGGTGACATATTTTATATTTAATAAAATCAGCCTGCGATATCAGAGGACAGAGCCATCTCTCCAGCCTTTTGTTTTGTTTTGTTTTTTGAGACAAGGTTTTCTGTGTATCAGTCCTGGCTGTCCTGGAACTTGCTTTGTAGACCTTGAACTCACAGAGATCTTCCTGCCTCTGCCTCCCAAATGCTGGGAATAATGGCATGTGCCCTCTGCCTGGCTCAACTGTGGCTGGATCTGTTCTCTGATATTCCAGACTAATTTTATTAAATGTAAGATATATCATCACAAGCCTTCCTTTTAACAGTTCACCACCACCTCAGAAACTCATTGCCCTCACAAGAGGCTCTCACAAACCAAATACTAATCATCTGCTTGTGCTCCAGGACCATCAGACTGCTGGGTAGAGAAGGCAATCTGTAAGGGATGAGAGGAAACCACAGCACACTGTCATGAACCTTTCCCAGATGTTTTCTTGACATTTTTGTAGTGTGCTTCTGAGGAGACTCTATGCAAAATAGATAGTGAAGCAGGAGGGTCTGGTGCAGTTCTTCATTTGAAACACTGATGTAGTGAGATTTCCATGCAACATACCCTCAGATCCAGCAAACCAGGCAAAGAAACCCTGCTGGGCCATCAAAACCCTCGACCTCCTCCCATCCCAGACAATGAGCCATTAGGTGATTCACAAGTAGGGCTAAGGGAGCTGAATTCCAGCTGTAAGTCAAGCTTTCTGTAGCAGGGGCAGTCTTCTTTTGTTGTTAGACAGTTCCCCTTCTCCACACTCTCTTCCATACTCAGCTACTCAGGATTCTCATGGATAGCTGGAATGTCTTCATATGCACCTTAATTTGGGGAACCTCAGACATTGCTGGTGATTTCCATGACAATTGCTGTTTTGTAAGTAAAGCTGCTATGAGAATGTTGCTTTGCTCATAGTCATGCTTCCTAAGATTCATGCCAAAATCTTGACCCATCTGTGTGTCAATGATGAAGATGCGGTTGAAAGGTGACTGAGCAACTAGAGACATGCCTCATCTCTTCTTTACCAAGTGGAAACATCACCATTTTAAGTGAACTGTGACTCTCATCACACCCTGAATAATGAAATGGAGGTGCAGGTCTGCAGGAAAGTACTTCCCAACATATGCAGGGCCCTGGGCTCAACCTCATCCCAACAAAACTACAACAAACAGGTCCTGAGTATGCCAGACACTTGTTCTTAGAGTTTCCAATATCTTGTGCTGTAAGGAATACATTTCTGTATTTTATCAGTTACCTTATTTATGGTCTTCTGACATAGCAATCTAAACAGTCTATAGTAAAAATCAAAATGACAGAGTTACCACTATCTAGGTATCAATAGTGCAAGAAGGTTACCTTTCCATACCATCTTTGCAGAAGAAAGCCAGCTAACACTGCATGTTGACATCATTACCTGGCTTCTGCTTCCATCCTTATCTGATTTAACTGTTTGAGTGTCTCACAAAAGGGTTGGTTGTAAGGGGCACACAGTGACCAGGCTGTGACCTTACAGTCTATCATTCCTCCACACAAGCCAAATTCTACTAGACCCAGGCAGGACACAAATGTGATGAAGGAGGCAGCCCCTTCCTTACAGGTTCCAGCATGCAGCAGTCAATGTGGTAGAAGTCAACCCCAGCTGAAATAGCACCCTGTCCACATCACCTAAGAACCTCCATAGTTAACAGGCTCAGCTTCCATGGCCTAAGACAAAAACAACTCATCTTTAACAAAACTGAATCCCCAGTGATGCAGGATTCTGTTTCCTTTCATTGGTGGTTCTTATATTTTTTTTTTTTATTTTTCTTTTATTGTTGAGATTATAATGTAATCATATCATTTCTCCCTTCTCTTTACTAATACCAACTAAATCAGAAACTCGAGCAGCTGAAAAAAAAAAGGCTGCAATTTTGCAGCAAAATTGTGTTATTCTTTGGAAAATTAGGCTTCCAATTCTTAGTTTTCAATGAACGCCCTAAGCTTCTATATGTCATTGTCAGCACAGAACTGAATTTATGCCTTCACGCTTAAAGAAAACCATGTCTGTGAGCAATCATATATAATACAATGTGGAGTCCACATTTCCCTCTATAACTCTATATGACAATTTACATGCTTGAATTCTAAATGTTGCAAAGGCCACTTCCCATTTGAGGCCTGTAGCTCATCCAGCCTACATAGGCACTTGATCTCTATGACATACCACCAAACAGACATCTTTGCAACATCTTCCTGATGCCGTGTGATCAGGAATGCTTCCATGACTTTTCTTTTTCTTTTTTTTCTTCTGTGACTTTTCATACTTCTCCTGGACTGCAGTGAACAAAGATCTTGCTTGTTCCAATAAATGACTTAATTAAAAGTTGTTAAAATGTCAATAAATATTCAAAGGGAAACTTTCTGGAAAGCATTTGAAATTCAATGATTTGGCTATGTTAAGTAAGAGCTGAGGGTAAGTGATTACCCAACCACCTGAATTCACTTATGAGTACCACTGCATCACAGATAGAGATAGGTGGGACACAGTAAAGTCCCTGGGATGCTCTCCTGGACAGGCCGGTAGAGAGCGAGGGATTCGGGCTGCTAGCCTGTTCAGTTGCAAGGTTTCTGGAAACCAACTGAAGAAGTATTGTGAGGATTTGGAGAGAAAGGGACAGGAACAGAGTCCACTGTACTCAGTGGTGCCAGTACGAACTATAGTCTCCTCTCATCTGTGTTCTTCATGTCAATTGCCATCCTCAAACAAACGGAACTAAATAACTATTTGAGAACCAAGCATGGAAACAATAATGATGACATGTCAAGTGTTCTACTAGTAGCTTTCCTTTACACTTTTTTATGCTGGGGATTGAACCCAGGGCTGCGAGCATCCTAAGCTTACTCTCTACCAATGAGTAATAATGATGACACCACCATTTTCCCTTCTATGTCATGTGACCATGTGATTGACATCCTATTGTGTCCATAGTTCTGAGTTCATTATCAGAAGAGGGGGGCTTGTTCTGTCCTCTCCCTGCTGTTGCATAAAGGTCAGATGTATGTATGTACCCCTAGTCCTTTGGAATCTGAGGTCATCTTGGAATTATAAAGCAAAGGAAGGGTTGAGTCCTTCAAACTATAGACTATCACACTTGTGGTTAGCTAGCTATTTCTAAGTTGAGGAAAAACTAGACATTCTGTTACTAAAATCACTGCAATTTCCTTTTATGTTTTAAGCAACAAAATTTGATTTTTAACAGTTTCTTTGATACATAAGTAGACATAGTAAAAATTTATTCATTTAAAATATACAATTTCACCTTTAAAAATGTATTCATAGTCATGAGTACCTACAGCCACAGTTAACCCTGGATAGCTCAGAGGTGATGGTTTCCTCTGCACTCTGCCCTATTCCCATAATGTTCTCAATATTCATTCATGTTGAAACACATGTCAAAGTCAAAAGGCATGTGTTAGTTCCACGCGTTAAAGCAAGCACACACTAATAAGGCCACACATGGTGTTTATTTAAGAGAAAAGTCCCAGGCGGGTAGAGAAACAGAAGAGCGAGAAAGAAGTCAGGGGACAGAGAAAAAAAAAAAAAAAAAAACCGAGCACGTGCTTGCAGCCACTTTTAAGGGAAGGGGCGTGCACGGGTATGCATCATGGGTCCAGGAAGGTGCTTCCGGGTCCAGCCATGGTCCAGGGAAGTGCTTCCATATGCAGTGCTGCAGGGTTTACACAGCCACACCCAGGGGCGTGCCCCAGTACTAGGTGCATCCCACCTGGGCCAGAGTTGGGCCAGCTACATGGAATGCCAGGAATCCTTACAGCATGGGCAGTTTTTGGAGCCTCTAGCAATCAGACCAGAGTCTGTCCCAGGTCCATGACTGACTCCTAAGCCCATGCCTATTGAGCTTTATCAGCCTTGATATTTGTGGAAGGAACTCTCTTACTTCAACTGGATATACCAGACTGAATTGACTCACCTTGACTGAATTGACTTTTTCCTCTCTGTGGGGTGAACAGGAGGGATGACATGTGAAGGCACAGGGAAGTAGTGGCTTTGCGGAAATAGATAGATAGATGATAGATAGATAGATAGATAAATAGATAGATAAGAGACCTGATCTACACTGACAGAAAGGAAGGGTGCCCCTAGTACAAGACCCAAACCTTTATATTTCCAACTTGTGAAAGGAAAAGTCCAAGGTTATTTTCTGTTCCTACAAAATAATGGCAAAAAAAGCCTCTCATGTGGTTCACAGTTCATCCCAAGATGGTAGTGGAATTTGTCAGTAGTATTTATGGAGTCTTGAATTCAGTGGCATGAAGGACACAAGAGTGAAAGGGCTTTGAATTCTTCCCTTCTTGGATTTGCTGTTGTCAAGCAGCATGTGGCAAGGGTACCCCTGTATAAATGTCCTGAGAGACTCAGGTAAGGCACTCTATGAAGCTGTGACAGTCAAGCATGGCTAACAGTATGGACCCCAAGGTTTAAAAGATGCCCAATTCATAAGACATCTGACAAGAAAAGCTGCATATAAGGACTGGGGTCAGTCTGAAAGGGGAGGTAAATGCTGCAGACAGCAAAGCTGAAGGAGTGGAAGCACTAAGATCTTAAACTAAAGTCCCAGAAATGCAACATGAAGCTGCAGGATTTGGTGTTAGCTCTACTGGGTTTGGGCTTTGATTTGGTCTGTAATTTATCTCATTATATCCCACCTCTCCCTTTTGAAATGATAATGTAGATTCTGTGTGATTATATGCTGAAACAATTTCATGTGCTTTGTGATTTTTTTTTCAGGCTGTTATAGTTAAATGATTGTCTGGAGCCCCAGAAATGGTTTTAGGCTTTTAAGCAGTGTTGATACTATGAGAAAGCATAGGAAGTTTGAAGCTGAACTATATGTCACAAACTTGTTGGGTTCAAGAAGGCAAATTTGGGTATTTAAATAAAAATTTTCCCGCATAGGCCCTGGAATTTCACTACTTGGTCCCCAGTTGGTGGCACTCTTTAAAGAGGTTTTTACAGAGGTGCCATCGTGCTGCACAAAGTACATTACTGGATTTGGATGGACTTAGAGCTTCTAGAACCATAAGCCAGAATATCCAATCTCTTCTAGTTTCCTTTGGTCCTGGTGCTTTAGTACAGAAATAGACTGCAAATTAATGTACTATTCAGTTCACTTCACACACTTGATAAGTAAGATACATACTTTACACCCTGTGTAAAATGTAGCAAATTTGCTCATTGGTAAAACATTGGTCCAACTCACCTACACAAAAAGTTATGGTGCTTGGAAATACTGTGTTGGTATTTTAGGACAAAATAAGTTTCCACAGTTAGATGAAAGTGGGCCTATTTTGGGTATATCTAGCAGTTTTTAATGAATAAAACAGAAAGATGAAATATGTGTGTAATAATACAGACACATGCTGGAACTATTTTTATCTGAAATTATTAAGAAAAAATAAAATATAAAAATACCCCCCCAAAAAACACAAGTCAATATTTCATTCTGTTTCAGAGTGCAATATATTACCATTATTACATGTATACTACAATGATAGTCTTTGGGAAAATATTTACACCTTTGGACTGTATACCCAATGCTGCTATAAACATCTATGAATAATTTTTGTGTAGGCATGTGTTTCCATTTCTCTTGGGCATATCCATGAGTAGAGATGCAGTACCAACTTTTTTAATTCCTTCTTTATTCACTTGAAAAACTGTTTGTTAATGAATAATTATATACTAACGTTTTTTAAGTTTTCATGGCTTGGAAAGGTACTTTTTTCAAATCTTTTGCCTATTTTAAAATCAAGCCCAATATTACTTTTTCTAACATTGAGTTGTAAGAGTTCTCTACATATTCTAGACCAGTGGGATGCAACCCATTTGGGAGTTGAAAAACTCTTTCGCTGGAGTCACCAAGACCATCAGAAAAGCATAGATATTTACACTACAATCCATAACAGTAGCAAAATTACAGTTATAATGTAGCAATGAACTCACAATGGGAGAAACTGTATTAAAGAGTTGCAGCATTAGGAAGGGTGAGAACCTTTGCTCTAGGTGGGACCCTTTATATGTGATTCTCATGAGCTGGGTTCTGAGGCAGAGTGGAGAAGTTCCTGGAGCACAGCTGCTTTAGATTGCAATGCCAACTTTGCCGTCGTAACTGATAGATTTCTTTCTGCTAATCCAATACAGCATCAGTTTTATAGCTTTTGGAGTATAGCTTTCTAACTTCTTTACTAAACTTATTTCTCTGTATTTTATTCCTTTTGATGTTTTAGTGAATTGAATTAATTCCCTAATTTCTTTTTTGTAGTTATTCATTATATATGTAGAAAGGCAGTTTTTCTGCATTCTTTATTAGTTCTGTATCTCTGTAGTGAATTTTCTAAATTTGTCACATATAACCTAGTCATCAAAAATTAGAATAATTTAAATTATTTTCTACTGTGGGTATTTATTTTTATTTCTTCCTTTTATTTAATGCATGTTCTCTGGTGTTTGAAGACTTTTCTCATCATTCTGTTTCCAATGTCCTGATTTGGGGGTTTTACTTCTTTTATCATGATGTATTTTGTTAAATGATTATTTTGTTAATTTATTGAAATGAACATGTTACTTTTCTTTTTTATTTTATTGATATAATGTAACTTCTTTTTACTTGTCAGTATTTTGATTATTTAATTTTTATATAAAATATATTTTAATCATATTTTCCCCTCTTCTAACTCTCTCCAGATTTTCCCACTTTCTTATGTGACTAAATTCACAATATCTCTTTGTCCCTCTCTCTCTCTCAACAAAATGTATAAAACAGAAATTAAACAAACAAACAACAGCAACAATAAGATAAAATGTATCACCCCCCCCAAAAAAAAAAGCCTGCTCATCCTGAGCATTGGACCTTCCCTGGAGTCTGGTTGAGAAATCTAGAGATAGAGAAAGCTGTTTTCCCCTTCCCCCAGAAGGTTAGAGGTGGTTTCTACTTCCCCTTTACCAGGCTGGAATTTTGTCTGGCTTGAAATTGTGTGGTTCCTGTGCCTACTGTCGTAGTCTATTTCACAAACTTTAGTTAACATATACTGAAAACCCAGAGCCAGATACTGGAGAAAAACTGGAATATCAGAGAGAGGAAAAAGACCACAGTCAATTCTTACCCAGAAAACTTCTCAGGCCAAGGTAACAGGGTAAGTGCTGTCTTCAAGTGTCCTCAGCCTGCCTGGTTGCTTCTACAGAATGAATGGATCTCTGCCTTCTCCTGCTTTAAATGTTGGTTCTACTCATCTGTATAACTTCCTGGTTCAACTCTGTACCATAATCTTAGAGGTAGGGTTAAAGGTGTGAGCTACTACTGCTTGAACTAACAGAAATCCAGAAAGATCTCTGTCTCCAGAGTGATGGGATTAAAGGCATGAGTCTCCACTCTCTGACCCTTATGCCTTGACTGTGGGTGTCTCTGCTCTCTGATATTCCAGACTGATTTTATTAAATATATAATATATCACCACAACAGTCTCTGAATTCCTAAGTAAATCAGCATCTTTGTGTCTAGATCAAGGTGTCACTCAATCCTCATCAGAAAAGCTTAATACAGAGACCCACAACCAGACAATGCACAAGAATGAGAGACTTTGGAGCACTCATTCATTGTTTTTAACTAACCCCCTCTTGTCGAAGCTTAGAGATCTATGCAGAAGAGGGGACTGAAAGATTGTAACAGCCAGAGGTGGTGGATGACTCCATGAAAATAATGTCTTGCAGACAGCAGGGCTCATAACACATATTTAATATTCTTTAATGTCAAGTCAGCCTTGAACTTCTGAGACAAATCCAATGTGGTCATTCTGCACAATTATTTTGGTATGCTGCTAGTTTGGATAGCTATAATTTTGTAGAATATGTTATTTAAATAAGAGAGTAGAAGTGGATCTCTCTAGGATAAGGAAATAGAATTGATAGTAATGGATAGAAAAGGGGAGATAGTAAAACTGGCAGATAAATCAGAAATGGAGAGAGAAACAGAGGCAAATGAAGGAGTTACAGAAAGGGACAGATAAAACTAAAGGCCAGTTGAGAGATTATATGGAAACCTAGTATAGTAGAAATAAAATGTATGCAAATATGATGGCAATCTAAGTCAAATTACCAAATAATGAGGAGACAAAGCCTCAACTAGACATTTTTGTCACCAAATGAAGCTTGTAGTAATGGGAATGGATTACATCTAATTGAGTTGTTGGCCAAAATGTTCATATAGGAAACACCAAACAGCCCAGGCTATTGCCAAGGCTAATGGTTGCTCTTCACAAACTGATAATAGGGCACTGTTGGTGAAGACAACCTCTGCACAACTCATTTACATGGAGAAGTGGAGCTGCTACTTATCTAGAGCTCTCATTCCTGAAGAATAGTGCTCATGGTATGGTACTGGGTAGTACTCTGCCCTCTACCAAAGGAGAAAGGAAAACACCAACCCAGCTACAAATGCTTTCATCTGTAATGGTGATTTGCCTGCAAGATAAGCTAACATAATAGTGTCACAGTGCTTAGGTGTGTAACAAACCAATAACTGATTTTAAAAGGCCTACTCCATGAGATGGAACCCACACCCAACACTGCTTTGGAAGCCATGAATCTGAGACTAGATATGCCAGGGACTTAAGGGAAAACCAAATATTACTGTTCTTCTATAGGAACATAACAATAATATGACTCCTAAGGACATTCTACTATATTCATAAATCAATACTTTGCTCAGCCATCAACAGAGAAGCTTCCTCCTGTAGAATATGATAACCAATATAGAAAGATGCACAGTCAGAAAACATGCAAAGAGTGAAAGACCTTGGAACATTCAGTACTAAATGGGATTCCTCCATCTAATTCTTCCCCAAAAGCCTCAGAGAACTTTGAGGAAGAGGAGGGTAAATGATGGTAAGTGCCGAAAAGGATGCAAGGAGAGCAGGGAAACAAGTTCTGCTGGACACAACCATGCTGACAAACACATGAACCCACAGAGAAAGTGTCTGCATACACAGAGAGCTTGCATGGGTCTACACTAGATGGAGACCTAGAGCAGAAAGAAGAGAACACATACCCCATCCTTAACTCAGAGGCTACCGTAAATTGAACAACTTGCAAATAATAACTTGATTTTTGTTTGTTTTTTTTTCAAAGGACTCTCACTGATGTAATGAACCACTTTTTAAAGGTAGGCCATATGCCCAGCAGTAAATGGTCAATTCACATTGAACTCAGTGTCTTTAAAGGTTCTTTGTATCATAATGTTGTTTGTTTATTTATTTTTTAAGAAAAAAAGCCCTTACAGATTTTTTTATATAAATAATATGGCTTCTGATTTTGTTTTTATGGGAAAATATACAGGTTATACAGAAACAGATCATAGATAACTCAGTGTAGTGCTGGCAACAATTTTACTGTGTTTAGTCTATAATAGTGAAGATAAAAATATTTCAAGAGAAAATCTCTGGGGTCCCAAGACTACAGTGTCATCTTACATATGAAGCCAACAGTTTCTCGTTGTAGATCCACCTAAGAAGTTATCTGTAAAACCCATGAAATAATGTTGGATTTTATCAGCCATGCAATCTTTGCCACACTGCCAACTTTGCACGATACCATGCAAGCAACTATAGAAACTATATTGCTGAGCACAGCTCCATTCTAATCTAGCTTGAATGCGAAAGACTGGCACTGGTAATTTAGCTCACTGGTTGTAGTTTGTCAAACCTCAAACTAGAGGAACATGTAACCAAGACTATCTTAGTTAGTATTTCTATTGCTGTTAAAAACAGGGCCCCAAACAACACATGATAGAAGGAAGGAGTTTATTTGAGCTTACAGGTCTAGTCTAGAATAAAAGAAAGTCTGGGCTGAAACTCAAGCAGAGCAGGAACCTGGAGGCAGGAGATGATGCAGAGGCTATGGAGGGGTGCTGCTTACTGACTTGCTCAGTATGGCTTGCTCTGCTTGCTTTCTTATAGCATTCATGACCACCAGTCCAGGAATAGGATGCTGGCTTTCCCACATGAATTGAGAACTTTACTACAGGTTTGCCCATAGGTCAATTTAATAGAAGCATTCTTTCCATTTGAGGTTCTCTCTTCCAAAATGACTCTAGCTTCTGTCAAGTTGACATAAACTAGCTAGCATAGACTGTAAAGATTAGTTCAGAGTAAGTACTATGCCTCATAGGATTTTTTTAATTTGTCTGAAAGCATGCTTCTAATATTTCTAAATTTTAGTGTTTGACTCTCCCCAAATAAAAATATCAGAAAGACTATAGACATGAAATGATTTACTTACTTCAACCACACAGTTAAAGAAAAAAGTAGATCGCACACCATTGACAAATAGCATGAAGCAAAGAAAACTTACATGTAAACAGTAAAGATTATAGCAGAAAGAATGCTAGCAGATGAGGCAGACTCATACAACAAGCTGAGAAGTTACTGGAAATCTGTGTTAAAAGCTATTAATCCTATTGAACTGTCAAATTACTAACATTCTACCATCCTCTCTTTACCATATGTACTATGCATTTATCAACACGATAGAAACCAAGTAACGAATGAATGAGTATTAACAGCAAAACTATTTACTGGTTTTTTAATAGAGAAAGGGCCATTTAAAAAGGGGTCAAGTATCTCCCAGTAAAAGCTTTATCCTGACATTTGTGGTTTCCTCATCTAAGTTTGTTTTCTCTTTGCTTACCATAAAATAAAACATTTCTACTAATATCTAAGAAATATATCCAGACCTAACTCAAACAAAGCAATAGTGTAAGTGTAATTGTAGCTGTGTAGATAGTTCGGCCTTTTCCAAAGAATCCAAGGTCTGTTTTCTGTGCCCCAAACAGAGGACTCATAACTGCTTTTAACTTCAACTCCAGGGGACCTGATGACATTTTCTGTATTCTGTGGACGCCTGCATACATGCCTCTATCTATCTATCTATCTATCTATCTATCTATCTATCTATCTATCTATATCTGTCTCTCTCTCTCTCATACATACACACATACACACAGAGGCAGAGACACAAAGAGATAGAGTTATGAGTCATAGAGAAAGACAAAGACACAGGCAGACACAGAAGCTTTATTACAATAGAGTACAAATTGGGTTGAAAAACAACTCTCTTTCTAATTTGCTTATCTATCCATCTACCTGTTTATATCACATACCAGTTATGGTTTCCCCTCCCTCCTCTACTCCAATGCCCTCTGTTTCTACCCTGCCTCATAATCCACTCCTCCCCTGTTTCTTTTTAAGAAATGACAAGCCCCCTATGAAAATCAAAAAAATATGGTATATTAAGTTGCAGTAAGACTAAGCACCTTCACATGTATGATGGCTGGGAAAGTTGGTCCTGTATGAAAGTAGGTTTCCAAAAGCCAGTAAAAGAGTCAGAGACATCCATGTTCCCACTGTTATGAGTCCCAAAATAGGACTAAGCTACACAATTGTGACATATATGTAGAGTGCCTAGGTCAGTCTCATGCAGGCTCCCTAGTTGTCAGTCCAGTTTCTGTGAGTCCCTATGAGCCCCGGTTAGTTGACTCTGTGGGTTTTCTTGTGGTGTCTTTGACCTCTTTGGCTCTTACAATCCTCTCTACCCATCTTCTACAGGATTCCTTAAGCTCTTTCTAATATTTGGCTGTGAGTCAGCATCTGTTTCCACCAACTGTTGGATGAAGCCTCTCTGAAAACACCAATCTGATCATAGGGCATGGCCATTTTAAGCTACATAATCACAATTGCTAGAAGTCTTAGCTGAGGTTATCCTTGTAAATTCCTCGGAGTTTCTCTTGCACCAGATTTTTCCCTGACCTCTGACCTCAAAAGGAGACTATCTCTCTTCTACTAGTCTGTTTCAATATCCTGCACCCTACCTTCCCAATCTGATTGCTCATGTTTTCATCCCCATATTATCTCAATCCACACAAGAACTATTTTATATTTTCCCTTCCCAGGGGGTTCTGGGCATCCCCCATCCCCATGAACCCACTTTGTTACCTATTGTCTCTGGGTCTGTGTATTGTATTATAGTTACCTTTTATCTTACAGCTAATATCCTATTATGAGTGAATGCATACCATGTTTGTCTTTCTTAGGCAATTTATCTCACAATAGTTTCTTCTAGTTCCATCTATTTGCCTTCAAATTGCCTGGTATCCCTGTTTTTAACAGCTGAGTAATACTCCATTTTGTAAATGCACTACATTTTTAAAAAATTTATTACTTAGTTGAGAGACGACTAGGTATTTTTTTTTCTTTTTTTAGTCTTTGGCTAGATTTCATCCAGCTAAGTGTCTAACTTACAGAAAGGAACTAAAAAAAGCTTAGAGCCAAGTGTGGTGGCGGCACACTTTTAGTCCTAGCAATTTGAAGGCTGGCACATCTCTGAGTTTGAGGTTAACCTAGTTTTCTAGAAATTGAGCAAATTCCTAAACAGAGAAGATTAAGCAGTGAAAGAAACCATGGAAAACATAGTCAATGAAGATATAATTGAACAAGTAGGCCATGTTCTAGCCCTAGCAAGAAACAGAACATGGCAGCTTCGACTACATGGTTCTCGCTTTGAGTCAAGGATAAAAGAAAGAGGTTATAGAATCTGTCTCAGCATCTAAGGAAAGCAACTGAGCCCAGGCATATGTCAAGAATGTCTTTGAATGGAAGCCTAGAGATTCCAACATAAAAAGTTGTAAAGTTGAAACCTGGATTATTTTGAAAAACACAAGATTTTGGAGATGCCAAATCATTGGATACCTGCCAAGTGGAGCTGCAAACAGGGATTAGAAGCAGCTCAAAAGAAAGACATGTTACAGTCAACAAAGGTGAAGTAATTGGAGATCTACAGAATGTTTTGACATCAGACAAGAAGAAGTAGAGTTTGGAGTTTTCCCAGATGGTTGTCAATCTTGCTTTGGGTCAGTATTTATTTACTCTGCTCCCTGACCTACATTTTGGAATGGTAATGTATATCTTGTCTTATTATATGGTGGAAGTATGTGATATGTTTTCAAAATTTAGATTTATAGGAGATTACAGCTAAGAAACTATATGAATCTCAAAAAAAGCTTGAAGCTTAGACTTTTAAGTAAGTTTGAGACTGTTATAGATATGGGGACTTTTGAAGTAGAACTGAGTATATTTCAATGTATTATAATATAGCTATGAGATTTAGGGGTGGTCAAGGAGTGGAATGTGATAATGTGAAAGAAAATGGTCCCCAAAGGAAGTGGCCTTATTGGAGTAGGTGTGGCTTGTTGGAGGAAGTGTGTCACTGTGAAGGTGGGCTTTGACTTCTATTCTCAAGCTATTCCCAGTGACACAGACTACTTGCAATTGCCTAAAAGATGTGGAACTCTCAGTAAATTCTCTAGCATCATGTCTGGCTGCATGCTACAATGTCTTACCATGATAATAATGTACTGAACCTCTGAACCACAATTAATTTTTTTCTTTATAAGATTTGTTGTGATCTTGGTATTCTTCACAATAAAAACCCTAATTAATATAGTATTCAAAATCTCAAGTAAGAAAAAGGCCAAGCATAGATGGATTTGGTACAGGCAATCAAAGAACTGAAAAAATTAGTCTATAAAACAGAAAAAAAAAAGACTTTTAAATTCTTCTTTCTAGGGTAACATTTTTCTAATACAAAGATCAGATAGAGACCTTGTAAGGATTTCCAAAGCTTGCATTCACCTAGAATGTAATTGTCAATCATCCCTCTGGGTGTGGCAATGCAAACATGGGCCCGCCCACCCTTTTAATGTAAGGGCTCACACAAGCCCCAGTCTCTCTCTCTTCTCTCTCTGCCCCCTTCTGCCTCATATCTGCTCCTTGCTGTAATAAACTCTAGTGTGGTACTTCTGGTGTTGAGATTCCATTCATGCGCCACGTGCAAAAAACTAACATTGGTGCCGTGCTCAGCGGGGCCTCCCCCCAGCCCTAAGCGCGCATAGGTGTTGGGGACCCCTGTTCCGACCCTCCACTGGAGACCACCTTCCATCTGCCTGGTCGCGGACTGTATGCACACAACACTGGCTTGATTGGTGAGTTTCCCCCTCGGTCAGCGTAAACGTGAACTAGTTTCACGGAGGATCAGCTTCCCGATCTTCATTTGGTCGTGATTTGTTCCTTTCCATTGGCAAACACTCCTGGCTTTTTTTTCCCTGCACTACAGTTTCATCCAGGGACCTGCCCCTGTGGGAATTACACTGGCACCTTTCATGGGCATTTTTCTTTTTGCCGGCAACACCACGAACAGTTTGCGGGCGTGTGATTCTGGGGACTGACGAGTCCACTTTATCTCCTTTGTGTGGGTGTAATGTCCTGGCGCTCTCTCTTCTGCCTGATGGGGTTTTAGAGATTTATGAGTGATTGAGTTGGGCACGGTCCGAGCAGCCTACACGTGTCTGCTGATGAGCTAGACTGCTGTGGGCCCGCTTCCTTGTGGATTCAGTTTGCAGGGGTGACGACTCTTGCTTGCTGGTTCCATATTCCCCTTAAGTTTCGGCATGGGAAATAAGCCAGCAAAATCCATACCTCCATCTTCACCCTTAGGGTACGTGCTAGAGGCATTGAGATCTCTTAGCCTTATGCCCTATCTAGATACTACCAAGCTGATCCGTTATTGTACAAAGAAATGGCCTGGATATCCCTTAGGCAATAATCTAAAGTGGCCACCTAATGGCACCCTGGGTCCCGATATTTTGTGGGAATTATCTAATTAATGCCAGCAACCAGGCAGATTGAAAAAGTTAAAAAATTCCCCTATATACAAGCTTTCTCTTAAGTTCTAAGCCTTCCCACCTAAGTTCTCCTGCCTGCTGGCTGTTAACCACTTTCTCAGACCCTGATGATTCTCATCCTTTTCCTTTGTCTAAACTCTCTCTAAATTCTACTGCCTTTACTATTTTAACCAATAATCTTTTACCTGAGGAGCGCAGGTGAGTTTGGGAGCAGGCCAGACTACATGCAGATGAGGTTCATCAAACAAATTTATCGAGAAACTGCAGGACTTGATTCAAGATAAACAAAAAAATCCGTCCCAGTTTCTAGAGCACCTTACAAATGCGCTCTTGCAGTTCACAAATTTAGATTCAGAGAGCACTGAGGGAAGACAGCTTCTTATGACCCATTTCTTTAATCAAAGCTACCCAGACATAAAGGCCAAGCTTAGATCACTTGAGAGGGGTCCTCTAACTCCCCAAGCAGACCTTGCATTCAAGGTGTATCACCGGAGAGATGAGAGGATTAAGCAGGAGAAATACCTCCTGCTGGTGGAGGTGATCAGGCCAGCCCCACCACCACCGCCTCCCGAGGTGAGCAGACAGAAGCATTCGGAAAAGCACTCTGGTGCTTGTTTCCACTGTGGCCACATAGGCTTTTACTATCTACTGTCGCTCATGCCCAGATCCACAGAGGTCATCCTGGTCATGTCCTAAATGTTATAGACACTACTGGCCAGGCAGCTGTGGCCCTGCATCAAAGGGTGGGGACACAATAAGCTTGGATGAGGTGCATAATGTCCTGGGACTGGCTGAGGATGAATGATGGTGTCCAGGCCCTCTCGGTCCAGCAAACGTTATCACATAGAGAGAGCCTCTGGTGGATATTGAAGTTTCTGGCTGGACCATTTCTTTCCTGGTGGACACTGGAGCAGCATTCTCAGTTCTGCAGGAGTATTGGGGTGCACCCTTTCTTTCAGGCCTTACAATTGTTGGGGTAGGAGGCAAATCCATGCAACCTTATCAGACACCGCCGATTAATTTCATTTTTAGAGAAATTCCCATTACTCAGTCATTTTTAGTTATGCCAAGTTGCCCAACAGCTTTATTAAAAAGAGATTTCTTAGAAAGTGGGAGCTTTCATTTCACTTAGTGATCACGTTTGCCTAAACCCAGACTCTCCAGCTGCTCCAACCATTCCTCTGCTCCTTTTACTGTCCAATCAGTCTATAAGTTCTACCTTCCTGACAATCTGCTTCCTCCCCTCCTCCATCACCTGCCTTCTCCTCTCCAAAGTAGACAGGACCATACAGAGTAATTTTGACAACTCCTTCCCACATTGGATTCATTTGTCTAATCTTAAACCTTTTATTCCCCCTCCTCAAAATAGCCAGATAGACCCAAAATCTTAAAAACCAGCTACAAGCTTCCTTTGCACACACCCAAGCAGAAGCCAAGGTGGTAAACAAAGGGCCCCAGGCAGTCTGCTTGGAATTCAAGGTAAACAAAGGATCATTCAGCTCTGCAGTTAAAGCAGCCACTCCCTGAAGATGCCTCTCAGGTAAAACAAAGACCATTCCCCAACCCCCTGCTGGAGTCCAGGTAGGCAAGATACAAGACACTTTAACCCTTTCCCTTTCCCAGGCCTAGCAAATATCCACAGACATTAACATGCAGGCAGCAGACAATAGAATCCCTTAGCAGAAGAAAATAACCATTCCCACAATGCAGCTAACTCAAGGTTTACTCCCAACTTTCTTCCTTCCCTCCTTTCCCCTTAGCCTGTCACTCCCAAAGCTCTATTACTAACTCATATTTTTTTTCCGAACTCCAGGAAACAAACTTCCTTGGCCCTATGATCCAAATCCTTCATTCTGCCAGCAAGATGAGCTAAAAACCTCTCCATCCTTGTGTCAGCAGGAAGTAACAATGACAATCACGACGACCTATTTCCGTCCCATCCCCTCACCATAAACCCGTTTTTTTTTTGTTTGTTTGTTTTTGTTTTTTGTTTTTTATATGATCAAAGGGTGAAATGTAAGGATTTCCAAAGCTTGCATTCACCTGGAATGTAATTGTCAATCATCCCTCTGGGTGTGGCGATGCAAACATGGGCCCGCCCACCCTTTTAATGTAAGGGCTCACACAAGCCCCAGTCTCTCTCTCTTCTCTCTCTGCCCCCTTCTGCCCCATCTCTGCTCCCTGCTGTAATAAACTCTAGTGTGGTACTTCTGATGTTGAGATTCCATTCATGTGCCACGTGCAAAAAACTAACAGACCTAACAAAAAAAAAGATGTATTGGCAATCTTTCTGAATAACATAGACCAAACACTCTGGATAAAATATTTACAAACCAAATTCAAGAAACATAAAAAATTATACTAACCATTATCAAACAACTTTTGCATGGAGATGCAGAACAGGTTTAGCTGACACAAATCAATAAATACAATTTGCTACATTAAAAGATCAAAGGACAGAAATCTCATAGTCAACTCAGTGTGTGTGGGGACAGCCTTTAAGATAATCCAATTATCTTTTCAAATAAAATTCTGAAGAATATGAGGATACAGAGACATCTATCATCAGAATACAGATAATATTTAATAAACCTGTAGCATACATAATGCTAAATGGGGAAAGGCAAAAGAATATCTAGTAAAATCAGAAACAAAACAAGAATCTTCACTCTCTCCCCTTCTGTCCAATATAATGCTGGAAGATTTAGAATCAAGACAAGAGAAGGGAATAAGGAGAATGCAAGCAGGTAAAGCAGAAACCAGTGTATTCTTATTTATAAATGATATGGTTATATAAATTAACAACTCCCCTCAAGAACTCAGACAGTAAAAATATTGAGCAAAGTAAAAGATAAATAACTTGTACACAAAAGAATTGGCTGTCTTTCTATAAATATACCAACAGCAACATACAGAGAAAGAAATCAGAAAAATAGTTTCAGCCATAATAACCTCAAAATCAATAAAGTATTTTGGAATAAACCTAACCAGGAGCTAAATGATTCAAACAATTAAATCTTTAAGACACAAAAGAGTAAACTATAGATACCAAAGAAAAAAATTAAAGAGGATACCAGAAAAGAGAAATGACACCACTCATGCTCATTGATAGCTATTGTGAAAATGATTATACTACCAAAAATAATATACAAATTCAACCTAATACCCATCAATCATCAAATATAATTCTTCATGAAAATTGGAAAAATGATCTTAAAATTAATATAGAAGGTCAGGGATGGTAGTACACATATTTAATCATAATATTTGAAGCAGAGCATCAGGCCATAATATTTAGGCCAATCAGGATTATGTAGGGGGACATTGATTCAAAAAATTAATATAGACACATAAAAGAATGAGGATGACTATAGAAATTTTGAATAAAACCACTGCTTAAATTATGACAATCCTGTAGTGATATGTTCTAGCCTGTTCAGCCTGTGGTCTAGACTGGCAAACTGGTAGATCAGCAAACCAGTAGACCACATATCCATAGAAACTCACAGATGCTTACATTAATTTTATGCTGATTGACCTAAGGGCAAGGTATGTAACTTGCTAACCACTTCACTTTAATTAAACCCATTTATCTTGTTCAGCCATAAGGCTTGGTACCACTTCTCAGCCACATTTTAATGTCTTTCCTCTGTGTCACCTGGCATCTCTGCACTGTTCTTCCTGTTCCCAGAATTTTTTTAGTCTAGTAGCCATGCCCACATTTCCTGTCTACCTCTCACCAATAAGCTTTTTATTAAACCAGTAGGAGGGACAAGTATTTACAATGTACCAGCATAATCCCACTACATTTGCTCTTTTTTTCTTTTTAAAACAAGAACCACAGATCTAATATTCTTTTTGTCATTATCTATAACAACTTATAACTAACACTGTAAACAAATACAAACATCTATAATTCATTTTTGGGAATGTGGGCATAGTTATCTAGGCTACTTCTTGATAAATGGAGGCAGAAAAATTTAGGATTATGAACAAGTCCCTAGTAGAGTTGTTTGCAAGGCGGGGTCATGTCAACTACTCTCCTTGGAGTTATTTTGGATGCAGAGTTCCAGAGGAAACTGCAATACAGGTACTCTGTAATGCTGAATCATCTCGACCATCTATAGAGATATTTGAGGGGATCTTCCTTAATCAAACCTTATTTTCTTTAACAAGGAATAAATCTACAGCATCTTATTTTCTGTGGAAATAAAAAGAAAACCTCTAAAGTAGTATATCTTTTTTATTTCAATTTAAAAGTCAACTCATTTACAAAATATATAGGTTGGATTAATACAGGAAGATTTGTAATTGTAGCGGGAAATCAGAAGCTACCCAGGTAAACTCTGATGATGTCAAGGAACCAGAGCCGGGCAAGGTGTGGTCAACTGGAAAGAACCCGAGACTAAGAGAGCTCAACCCCTTTTTGGACCTGTAGCATGGTTAGGAAAGGCTGCTTGCTCAGTGGCACTCTCCTGCATGCTGCTTCTTTCTTTTTCTCTCTGAATCTCCTTTGTACTATAAGTGTTTTTTGGAATAATAAATAATACCAGATTATATACATATAGTGACCTGGTAATTTCTGTGATATGTAATCAAATATCTTTTAGAAGCTTTATCTATCTTATTTCAGTCAAAAACCTTAGACAAGACAATAGCATACAGTATCCAGACACTCTTTGTATTTTTCATTTTTATGTGGCTTATTACTATCTCTTTTTACTTTATTTCTTTTTTAAAGTCTTTATCCTTTTTCCTTTTCCTTTTCTCACTCAAGTCTACATATAATTTAAATATTCCCCTAACCATTTACACTTATTTTTAATCTGTCTCTACTATATATCTCTTATCTTTTTCTGTTTCTGACCACATCTTTGCTTGGCTAGGATAGCTAACCCATCCATCTCCCTCCATTTCTTTCTGTTTCTGTCCATATCTTTAATCTGCCAAGGTTTGGCTAAAGATTAAAGGCTTCACTAGGGTGGCTGACTCTACCCAGCTCCCTTTATTTCTTTTAACCCCACTATACTATCCCTAATTTCAAGTTATGCTACAAAGCTCTAGGAATAAAAACAACATGGCAATGATATAGAAAGAGACACCATGGGACCTCATGAAATTAAAATGCTCCTGAATGACGAAAGACACTATCATCTTAATTCAGAGGTATGCTATAGAATTATAAAGGATCTTTACCAGCATTTTATCTGAATAAAACCAAGTAAAGTCATCAAAAGATTAAAATATAACTGCTAGAGAAATATCTTTTTGAATATTCAGCACCCTTAGCCATCATGGAAATATAATTCAAAATGACTTTGAGATTTCATCTTACTCCAGTGAATATGGCTAAAATCAAAACAACAACAAATGAAAACAAATGCTAGCCTGAATTTAGGGGAAAAGGAATATGTATTTACTATTGGATGGAATGCAAGCTGGTGTATTTACTTGGAAATCAGTGTACACTTTCATTTAGAAAACTAAAAATAGTTTGACCATATGATGCTACTATATTATTCTCGAGTACACATAGAAAAGATTTCATCTCTTACAACAGAGATATCTGCTCATGCTTCTTTATTATTTTTTTTGTTCACAATGAAGAGAAAATGGAAACAACCTATATGTCCTATATATTGAGTAGATAATGAAAATATAGTATATACATACAATAGAATCTTTTTTTCTTCTTTATTTTGTATTTATCAAAAAACAGTAAAATGAATTTAAAATGCTGAAAAGTTAACAATAACTATAAAGAAGATAAGAATCATAAGCATGGCTTATCAAGGGTGATAATGCAAATAAGATTGCTACACATATATTTACTTTACATACAATAGAATCTTATCCAGCTGTAAGAATAATGAAATTTCTAGGCAAATATATGAAGCCAGTAATAATTATTCTGTATGAAGTAACCAAGGCCTAGAAAGACAAACCTGTAGACCAAAGTTTCCATTCTACCAGTAACTTTTAAATACCCAACAGTCACTTCTCAAATAATTAACATGGAGACTTAATATTATAATTAGTGCTTGACCATATTAGTGGCTCAAGCATATTATTGTCTAGCTCTTACACTTAGATAAATCCATACTTCTTATCTATGTTTAGCTATATGATTGGTACCTTTGTCCAGCACATCATTTTCATCTTCCTTCCTCTGTATCTGGCTGGTGAATGCTTCTTTGCCTTTCCTCTTCCCAGAATTTTACTAGTCTATTCACCCTGCCTCTACTTCCTGCCTGGCTACTGATCAATCAACAGTTTATGGCAGAGGTCCTAATAGGAGTCACATTTACCATCTCAATTTTGGGGAATTTTAGGGTCCACACTACCACCAAGTGGAGCACCACTACCAGTTGCTCATAAACCTCATTTCAGTGTTTGGCAGCAGGGCCTCTTAAAAGAGCTGACTGGTTTTTGCTGATAATACTGAGTCAGGAAACCTCTCTTAAATGAACCAAGCCTCTGCCCACCACCAGCAAATAGAGCCCCCTGAAAAAATACTTGCCACTAAGAAGCTCTACTTGTCTCTGTTCTCTATTAATTGAACGAACAGTACTTTTAAATCAGACACGTGCAGCTCATGCTTGTACTGAGGCTTAGGGAACCCATCATGTTGCAGGTCAAGCTTCCATACCACTCAGTACAATGACCTACTTGAGAGATACAAGTAGGAAACATTCTTTGGCTTCATTTCTGTGTTATAGAATCCTTTTGAATGCTTTCTCAGACTTTATGTGAATGTATGAGTATCATGCACAGAGAGGGAGCTGCATCTGGATGGACACAAATAGAAGTTCCATGTTTAATCTCTGCAGTGCCATGTGCTTGCCTGTGCTCTCTACTCTGTTTAAGAAGAAAGCTCAGAGGGAGAGGTGCTGGCTGCATTCATACATTTCTTTCTCTTTTCTATCCATAGGGGACCCTGAAGACTTTAGTAGTAAATGCTCCCTCATCACTGGAGATGAAATCTTCAGTCTAGAGCATGCTGAGCAAGTACGTTGGCACCTGAGCTACAACTCCAGTCCTCATGAATTTCTTTAAAGAAAGAACAATTGGAAGCTGGAGGCCAGGCAAACCTTTTGAACATTAGTTGCCTTTAAACAGCTTTGTTTTCAAAACTCTGAAAGATGATTCCTTAGACCTTTGTTTGGCTTGGTGTCCTGAAATTCATAGGATTTATATTTTCTTTAGTAAGTAAACAGTAATCTCCTACCTTCATAATATATACATCTTTAAATTCCTTGCCTGAATTCTTCGCTCTTTTAACATCTCCATTCTCCCTTCCCAAGAAGAAAAGAAAGCTGAGAGCAAACCGAGACAGCAACAACAACTGATTCTTAAGATCTCTAGTTAAAATGGAGACTAAGGAAGTATGAGGGGAACTGCAGGAAGTCCAGACCAGCAGTCACAAATAATCACACAAAGGCTTATATTAATTACATACTGTTTGGCCTTTGCCTCAGGCATATTGCTTACTAGCTCTTACAACTTAACCCATTTCTATGTCTTGCCACATGACTCATGGCTTACCATTACATCTTTCTTTTTGAGCAGCTGGATGGTGTTTCTCATGACTCTGTTCTTCTTCTTTATCTATGCTTGGATTTCCTGCCTGACTATAAGTTGAGTTGCCGTAGGCCAAAAGAATTCCTTTTTTATCCAATGGTATTTCATAGTGTACATAGAAAGACATCCCATATCAAATTCAGGGCTGTCTCTTAAATAAGCATTTGTGCACAGGCAGTGCCAGGTGTGCAAAGGGAGAAAAAGGGCACTGGTTGGAAAGAAATTTCCACTTGGACTATAGTCCTAACTGAGAGGAATCTTCTACTAGAGCATAGCTCCACACCATGTACTTCTGTGCTTCTTAATTCTGTCTGGTTCTGAAGATGCTTGACTCCACACTAGAACATTTAGCACAGAGCACACAAAATTTATGGAATTTACTACTCTCCAACTAGCATAATCACATGGGAAACTGGTTTGTAATACTGACAGGTAAAAGCTCTCTATACTTTGGTAAAGAAGAACTGAAAAAACAAGTCTATGCTGAGAGACTAAGCAAGACCATCTAATGTTCCCAAATCACTTTCTGAGCCAGTAGCTTCCATTTACTTTGTCTTTTATATTTGTAAGCTTTATAATGCTGAGGTATGACACTGATACCTTGTCCACCGCAAGCAAACACCACTAGTGGTAATGGATCACACCCTCAGCTCTTAAGTTTTGAAGACAGGGTCTCATTGTATAGCCTAGTCAGACCTGAATTTTTGACCTACTACCTCTGCCTTCATAATGCTAGGAATATAGGCATGTCAAGACTGACATCAGGATGGGGAAAGTAGACCTGCCTGGAGTGGATGCTGAGCTGATCCACCTTGGGACTTATTGCTTTTTGAGGGGAGAGGATGGGGAGTTGGGAGGAGGGAGGCTGAAGGCTCACCAGGAGGAATTAGGAAGGGGAAGGGGGGAAAGCAAGGGGATACATGGAAAAAAAAGACTTTATTTTATAAATAAAGAAAAAAAGGAAAGAAAAAGTAAACAGAAAAATAAAATAATAAATAGTTTTTTAAAAGAAAAAAAATTCTCTGTATCATATCAGAAGAGCCACCTGATATGGGACAGAAGAAAAATAAAACTAAAGGGACTATTCCATTGCTACTAATTTCATGGTCGTTTACTTTAATTTTCACTATTTAAAACTTTTATTGATATATAAATTTTATATGAAAATTTATAAGAATAATATATATACTAAACTTTTTGTTTATATAATATTAATGATCATATATAGTACTAACTAATTCTGGAGAAAGGGCTTTATCTTGCTTCCTGCACATTGTTTTGGGTTGAATCTCTATCACTTTTCTGCAGTGAACCATGACAATGCCTAACTGCACCCTTTGAAGTCTACAAAAGGATAACGGAGCTCCACAATGATGATTTCACATGGGCTATGATGATGCTACTAAGCTGACAAACACCACGTAAAGATCAGCTTTGAGCTATAACCTGCTCAGGAAAGTTTTGTAGCAGATAGCTGAAATAATACACTCTCACAGACTGTTATAGCCAGGACTTGAGACAAGCCCTGCGCTTTCCTGGAAAATAAATGATACAGCTACCTCTGCCAGGACTTGACAACTAACCAACTTTTTTTTTCAGGATTTTATAAATAATCTGTCTCCCTCAGACAGCAGAAAATAAATTTAAGAACACAATACCCATGTTCTTAAGTGATGAGGTGGGTGGTTTTTGGTCTTTCAATAGATTATAGATAATTGTCATTGTTTAGGGTGATTGGTTACAAACCATTATTGGTAATGGTTAGGAAAAAAAACTGAGCAAATGAGATTACATTTAGGGATCTTATTTGAAAATAAAAGGAAAAAGGGGATACAGGTATGATAAGAGAGAAAAAAGTAGATTATTGACTCTACTCTTAGAAAAATGGAAATATGAATATGACACAATAAAACGGTACATTATCAAATCTACTTTTAAAAAACAATTACCAGTCTTATATATTATACATTGGATTGGATTTGTATTTATTGTATACAAATTGTGAATAATGAGCAAAGATTAATTTTGAGATTAATTTTGAGACTGCATATATATTTCTGCTCTAGTGTACTTTTATAGCTCACCTAACAATGTAATGCTAATTGCTAGTCTTTGAAGTCACCTTGGGACTTTGGGACCTCCTGCCCTTGCTGGGGAGGAGATAAGGAGATGGGGAGAAGAGAGAATGACTGGGAGGGGCGGGAGGGGATCAAAGACCTCAACATAAACCCAGCCACACTGAACTTGATAGAAAAGAAAGTGGGAAATATCCTCCCACAAATTGGCACAGGTGACCACTTCCTAAATATAACACCAGTAGCACAGACACTAAAAACAACAATCAATAAGTGAGACCTTCTGAAACTGAGAAGCTTCTGTAAGGCCAACGACACAGTCAATAGAATAAAACGACAGCCTACAGAATGGGAAAAGATTTTTACCAATCCTTCAAGTGACAGAAGATAGATCTATAAAATATATAGAGAACTCAAGAAACTAGAGCCCAAAACCCTTATTAACCCAATTTAAAAAATGGGGTTCAGAACTAAAAGGGGAATTCTTACCAGAAGAATTACGAATGGCCTAAAGGCCCTTGAAAAAGTGCTCATCATCTTTAGCCATCAGAGAAATGCAAATTAAAACATTTTTCAGATATCACTTTACACCTTCCAGGATGGCCAAGATCTAAAACACAGATGACAGATTATGCTGAAGAGGATGGGGAGTGAGGGGAACACTCCTCCATTGTTGGTGGGAGTGTAAGCTTGTTCAGCCACTCTGGAATGCAGTATGGCGGTTTCTCAGAAAACTGGGAATCACTTTTCCCAAAGGTCCAGCAATACCACTTTTAGGCATATACCCTAAACACACACATTCCCACCCCAAAAGCATTAGCTCAACCATGTTCATAGCAGCATTATTTGTAATAGCAAGAACCTGGAAACAACCTAGATGCTCCTAAACTGAGGAATGGATTAACAAACTGTAGTACATCTACACAATGTGGTACTACTACACAGCAGTAAGAAAAAACGATATCCTAAAATTGCAGGCAAATGAATGAATTTGGAGAATATCCTCCTTCGCGAAATATCACAAACTCAGAAAGAGAAGCAGGGGATGTACACACTTATTATTGCACTAAAAAAAAAAAATGTCATTTTACACAATAAAAAAAATGTCATTTTACACAATAACTTAATGCTAGAACATACCTAAAGGACACAATGCCTCACTTCTGCATTGATGGCCTCTGTCAGGGGTTTGAGTGAAGAAAGAATTGTTTTTTTATATTCATACATTTTTTATCCATGTATCCCCTTGTTCAAACTCACTTTCCCCTCCCATCCCTCCCAGTCACTCCCTCTTCTCCCCATCACTTTATCTCCTCCCCAGCAAGGGCAAGAGGTCCCCAAGTCCCAAGGTGGTTTAGTTCAGTATCCACTCCAGGCAGGGCCTGACCACAGCGAGTTTAATTATGCTTCAGTAAGTAAATGAGCAGCGTGAATGGGCATTTTTTGTAAATGGGGAGATCATAAGTGTGGGTATAATTCTGAGAAGACTGATAATTGAGTTTGATGGGGTGTATGATGTAAAAATCACCAAATAATAAATATATATGTATATATACGTTAAATAAATAAATAAAATATGGGGAAAAAAGAATGTGAGTGTTCATGTTTTTATCTAAAAGCTAGTGCCTTTACTTCTGCAACATCTTTGAAAGCCAAGACAATGAGCCATCCTAGGACCAACAGATGGATAATGTGTGGTCTATACACACAGTATCATTACTTAGTCAGAAGAAAGTGTGATGTTCTATGTCTCACAGCAAAATGAATTTGAAACTGAGGTGTGTTAAATGACATCAACCAGACAGAAGAACAAGCATCACGTGTTTTTCTATGTACAGTGATTCCCAGAGGCTGGGAGGAGGGGCTTGAGGCATTCAGCAGCTCAGCAGGCAATGGTAGTTCAAAGCCTGTTACAGCTTAAGGAAATACTAGAAGAGAGGAGCAGGAAAGCTCCAGATACAGAGGAGGACATGAGACTAATGCCATTTGTATAATCATTACATTTTAAATTCGTAAAGAAAAGCACAACACCTTAATACCTAAACCCAGTGTAACAAGGGGAAGAGATTTAACTTACTAGAGATATTTTCTGATCATCTGATGGTCAGGTCCAATAATCTGTTTCCAGAAGCACAGGGCCACTAGGCAGTTTTCTCTCCCATATGTATAAAATGTTGCTTATTTAGTTATTTATTTTATTTCTTAAGAACACTGGAAACTGAAGTCAAGGTCTAGTGCATGCATGCACCCTACTTCTGCACAGCTGCAGTTGGCTGCATTTTAAGCATTGGTGTTCTCAATGTTGTTGCCCTGCTACTTCTGATTTAAATCTGTTTGTATAAAACCAAGAGGTATAGACTGAGTCTCTTTAACTCCAGAAACATCTCAATCAAAAATGACTGCTGTTTTAGTCCACCTGGCACAAGTTTCTATCCTCAAACTGTGGAGACTTTAAGAGACAGGTTCACCTGAAGTGTATCCCCAGTGTAAAGAGCACTGATAAGCCCCATGCTAGTAAAGTATTCTAAGCAAAGAAAGTATTCTAAGTAAAGAATTCTAAGCAAGAACTGTGATGGAGCAACATGTGAATGCAGGGTGTATCTGCAGTGGATGGGGAGTGAATAGTCTAGATGGAGGCTCCCGGGCAGCACTGGACCCTCCAGTAACCAAAACTGGTACTTCTAAGAAACAGTTATTGATCCTTTAAGCTTGTCACCAGGACTGACTCAGTGACTCAGGTGAGAAATGTTCCCACAAAGATGTTCTTACAATTTAGTTTAAGGCATGCTCCAGAGAAAACCTGAAATACAAGACTTGTTCACATATTGGAACAAGGGATGAAAATGGTCCTTGCATCATTACTGGCTACATTCCAAGATCTTGTGCATTGATGTAGATGAGCTGCTCAGCATCATCTGGCTAAGAAAATCTTGAGAACATCTGGGTGTTCAGGAGGGAGATAGACTCTGTCTGCATTGAAGTGTCTATAATCTGAATTCATTCATTCCATGATAGTATTTCTCCTTCATGATAGAAAAGCAGCAAGGGAAATTGCTTTTTGGTCCTGAAAAACTGAAAGGGTGGTTACCCAGAGGTGGGGAGATTGTTCCCTGGCTTTTTACATAAAAATGTGTGTCTCTTCAAACACTAAAGACTAGAAAAGTCTATTTGTTCTTTGAATTTATAATTTTAAGCTAAATTTTTTTTTCAGGACTAGGAACTGAATTAGATCCTCACATAAAAATCACACAAGTTGAGACTTTTTTCTTTTTCTTTTCTTTCTTTCATTTTTACAGAAATAGTTCAACTGTTTTTTTAGGAATCAATTTGGACTTTAAATTAATTTTATTGTCACATAACCCAAGTGGACATGTGCAATTAAACAAGATTGGATTAAAATAACCACACTATTTAACAACAGAGAGTTAAAGAAGAGAAAAAAACAGTCTTCACATTTGTCAGTTAGTTCTTTTTTAATAAATTTGAATTCATTCAACAAGTTTCATATTATATCTGTCACTCAATTTTGCTGTTTTTGTTTTTTTTTCACGTCAAATAATACCAAAAATTTACACCAATGTGCTTAAGCAAAACCGGGTTTAAGTTTGTCTTTACAATGAAATGAAATCAACGTGGATATCAATCAGGACAGCAACCGCCTATTCCTACTAGAACAATCCTGTACTTACCTTGAACACATCTACTGACTTGGGAAATAGAAAAATGAGTCATGAATGACATGTTTGTGGGCCATCCCTAGGAGAGGTATGGTGTGTGAGTCACTCTGGGAGGTCACTGTTACAAGGTGAGGGGGGTTTAGTCATTCAGAAAAACATGGCACCTTTCAATGCAGTAGAAGAGGTAATCAGTCCAAGGCACACTCGCCAGTGTCCTGGGAAATTTACTCCACCAGGGCAGTTCTTTGCCCTAAGAGTCAACATTACTCTCATAGAAAGTTCATACTGACATGAACGCCAGTATTCATTTCAAGAGTAACAAAATATTTTACCAGTGGTTCAGTTGGCTTTCAGAAAATGGCCAGAAATATGAACTCATTTTTAGGTGGTGGGCTAAAATATGAATTATAGTAGGTTTATGCTTTTAAGTAAGGAGGTTTAAAATTGGACACATCTTTTCAGAATATGTTCACATAGGGCAGACACCTACAATTGCAATGGACCTGTCTCCTCTGAGATTATCTCATTGGTAAAATTGTCAACTCCATGTTTCAAAAGAAGAGAAGTGCTTTTGGTGGGAACAACTGAAGATGTCCCCATGTTGACATCAAAGCACACAATACTGCAGATGGAAGTGTCTCTTAAAGCCTAATAGGAATATTATTATGATGTATTTTCTAGTTCATCTGAGACTCAGGGGTCGTGAGTGGGTCATGACATTGACATTACAACCCCTCAACAGTCCTGGGGTTGGTAAGCAGGAGTGACTTTTGTTTTAAAGATGATTCCACTTTGGTCAGTCTTTCTCTGCCAGGATTGATGGAGGAGGGCTCTTGAATTGTCACAGACATAGCTGAAGATGACTAATAAAGGGCTGTCATGAAGGCGTCAACATCATGAGTCCTCTGCGAAGCATTTCACTTTGGAAAGACAGTACTACTGAGAACATTAATGGTTTATTGAGTTGATGAGAAATCAAATTTGCTGTTCTTAAGAGCTCTGGGCATGGGTAACAGCTGCCTCTCATCAGAGGTCCCAGTGGAATCCCTTTGTGCACTCACTCACTGGCTCCAATGGCTATGTCTACTATAATGTGACTAGAGGTTACTTTCCTAGAACAGGAATCAGGTCCCATTCTTCTGCTAGCACAGTCAGAGTTTTCATCTCAACACTTCTCACAGCTTTAAAAAATAGATAAGCCATAAAATAATTTATTAGGAGAAAATTACTTTTCTTGTGAAATGCAGTAAATCAAACACATACCCAAGGATCTTAAAAAGGATTTTGTTTTTACAGAATACATGTATGTATTTATTTAAATGTGTGTATATGTAAGTGTGTGTGTGTCTGTGTGTAATTACAAATACTATTTAGAGTCTAGCTACTATGGTAACTTCATTGCAGTGACTATAAATTTGTGGATCCCAGTCTTGGTGCCAAATGCATATAAAAAGCTCAAAAGCTATTATAACTACACCATGCAAATTTATATCCAGAGATTCCCAGGGGGTCCGCTGCTGCTCTTCTGAGCCCTTGGAGTTTCTGCCTCTGATATGTGGGTATCTCAACTATGCATAAAAGTTTTTAGTCACTTTTCTCCCCGAAAAAAGTCACAGTTCTTAGTACAATAAATTATCAGTTGATGACTCCTTCTGCCACATTGTTTGCTAGCATTTTAGGGTTCATCTTCTAAATGTGGCACTTACATCTTGAGTTACAGAATATACAGAGAGATGCCTGGATTGTTGAAAGGGATAAGGTCTTTGCAAACATTTTTCTTAACATGTTACAATGATAAGGCCACTTACAGGATTATTTTTCAAAGCAGTCTTACATTTTGTCTCCTCCCCCTGTTACCCATGAAAAAAGAAAATTTCCAGAAAAAAGTCAAAGGACAAACTTCAGGCTCATCTCCAGATAGAGAATAAAACCAAAGAGCCATAATTGGAAGAAGGCTGAGTGGACAAGAATGGAGGTAAAGGGCATAGAATTCAGTCATTGTCCCTAACATGAGATTTTGTAGATTATATTTTTATCTACTGTTGAGTTTGGAACAGTCAGACTCACACATACTGAAGAGTACTATGGCCACCAAAAACTCAAGTAGTGTCAGCCCATCGTGGCAGTCCACCATCCTGGGGAGGGTAGCGGTGCTGCCTGTGTGGTAAACGATGATGCCACACTTGAGGGTGACATGTGTGGGGTGTTAGGGTTATTAATCTAGCAATTCTTTACTACATGTTTTGCATTTTATCCTGTCTTCCAAATGCTTCGCTGTGACACCTGTTTGCACAACTGCAGTCGGTTTTATGGATGCCTGTGATAGAAATAGTTTACAAAAAATATATCATCTTTGTTTTTCTTTAGAAAGAGCTCATCTAAATAGTAAGTTAAGGGTGCATCTATGAAACCAGTGCACCTTGTCTTGTTTCTACGAGCTTTAAAAAGTCCAAATACTGATGAGGCTGTGGATCAGAAGTAGCCAAGAGAGATTGTGTTTGTGTCAGGTTGCCCTCCTTGCCGCAGGAATGGTTATGGGTTGTTTATGATCATGGTGTGTATTTGTCATGTTCCTGCATAATCCTAGTCAGTCTAGGAGGAGCTGGGTGTGCTTATGAGACATGTCAGTACAGAAATAAAGGATGTGAGGATTTTTCTTAAGTTTCCAAAAGTGAACAGTTGAAACACTTTAGATTCAATCTTAATTTCTAGATAACAGAAAGTAGTTACATCACAGAATGAAAAATATGATGCCGCATGCTGCCATGAGAGCAAGCAGAAGAAACAAAATCTTGGTAATATACATATGTATGCATATTATGCAAATATATTTATATTAACATACAATGTTATAAGAATGGTAACATAACTGTAAAGGGGAATCACTGTAAATGATTTTACCTTAGAGTAATAAAGAACCTGAGACGTCTATGCTTCCAGTTAAATAGCAGATCTAGAAATCTGGTCAAGATGTAGAGCACATTTTTAGTGATTGAATTTCATTATCAAAATGTGCCATTGTGTTCCCACAAGACAGTTAAGGTGGACCCACTTAATGTTAACAGAAATCCCCGCATGTATGGGATGGTGGAGTACTTACAAAGGGACACCTTTTGCTCCCTGTGAGTTTTCAGGAAATGGACATTCAGACATTCAGACAAGAGCATAGGAGCTACCTACCAGTAAGAATCAGGTAAGAGCACTGCCAGAAACTCACCTCAAGTGTTAACCCACTACAGAGAAGCCAACAAGCCTTGGCTGCACACTGAAGGAGAGAATATGAGGTGTACAACTACTGCTGTGGGAGTCCCCAAGGAGTAACTAAGAATTCCTTTCTGGCTTTTAAGAAAAAATATCTAACTTATGATAATAAAAGACATACTTTGGGATGACTGTGTTTCACGCCCTCATTCTTGAGGCATAAGATTTAGATATTTGTCCCTTTCAATTAAAAAAGAAAAAAAGCTATGACTTTCTTTAATATGCATCCTGTGTTAAATTGTCCGTAGTTGTAAAATGTATGGTATGTATGTGTATTTGTTTTACATACACAGATACTCACACCTGCGTATATAAACATATACACATACATCCTCATATGCACGTGTATTTCATATATATGCTAAGAAAGTTCACATATATACAATTGTGTGTAAGTGTATGTGTGTGTGTGTGTACTGGTATAAAAACTTGACAGGCAGGGTAATATTTCACTCAATGTTAAATGGAGTCTTTGAAAAATCAAGTACAGTCACTCAGTTAACATAGTACAGCCAGTAAACTAAGTTGAAAAGAGAAAAGGTGAATGGAAACACGATCCGGGACCATCTGTCTATGGCATTCACATCGGTTAGATCAGGGATTTTGATTTTGAGCTGTGAAGACCTCCTCCGTAAGTGGGTCTTCTTGTGCGGCATGCTTCTGTCTCCCATGTACCGCCCATGCCCTTCCCTGGGCATGCTCTGTTTCCTATACTGGATTCCTGAGTTGTCAAAGGATATTGCAGAATTCCTGGTGTCACCAACGCTGCCTGCAACTTCATTCATTTCATTGTGAACCTCCAGCGATGTTAATAGGATATTCCCATGAGCATCCACCTAATTGGGAAAAAAAGGGTACACTCTTAGAAGCTGGCACACTCATTAATTTATTTTTTTATATGCAATCCCAGGACAGAGTGATGTTACAGAACCATGAAACATAATTTATGAGAATGTGTGCATCTGTCAACCTTTTGCCTTGTTTTATATGAAAATAACACTTTGAATATTTAATAGCAGCTTAGAGACTATATTTTCTTTCCTTGGAAGTTCTTATATAGGACATTAATGAAAAAGAGGAAACTTTACCAAATTGATATTTCATGTTATAGGTCAGAATCCCTATTGAAGAGAGAACTAAAGTAGAAACCTGTTCAAGAATTTTACCTCTGTGCAAGTAACTGGTCATCACTGAGCAATGAATGAAAATGCTAGAGACCTCCCTTTCTTGGTTGCACTTCAGCAGGTACCACCTAGTCTACATTGGCAATGGCACAATACCTGTGTTACTCAGCCTCTCTTTTCAGTTATTGAATCATACATCACAGGCATGGATGGAGGTGAGCACAGTACACCAAAGACTAGGACAGAATGCTCATGAACATAGCTTTCATACAAGTGCACTGCAGTTAGAATAACTCCATTTTCTTACAGTGCTCTGTTGTAAACCTCCTCCTCCTACTGATAACTTAAGCATGTCTTAGGAATAGCAGAGGACATGTAACATTTGATACAAACTGTGATTTCAAGTAGACACAGAGATATTTTTTTCATTTTTAACATACCAATTACATTTTTCCTTCCCTCCCCTCTTCCCACTCACTTCCCAGCTTCTTCCAACCCAACCAACCATCCACTCCTCAAAGAGGATAAGGCCTCCCATGGGGAGTCAACAAAGTCTGGAATATCAGGTTGAGGCAGGACCTAGCCCCTCCCTACTATATCAAGGCTGAGCAAGGCATCCCTCCAGAGGGAATGGGTTCTAAAAAAATCCAGTTCATGTACTAGGGATAAATCTTAATCCCACTGCCAGAGACCCACCAAACTGCTCAAGCCACACATCTGTCATCCATAATCAAAGGACTTAGTTCAGTCCCATTCAGGATCCCCAGCTCTCAGTATAGAGTCAGTGAGCTCCCAATAGCTTGCTTTGGGTAAGCTGTCTCTGTTGCTTTCTCCACCATAATCTTGACCCCTTTTCTCATATAATCCCTCCTCCCTGTCTTTCACCGCATTCCAGGACCTCAGCATAGAGCCTAGCTGTAGATCTCTGCATTTGTTTACATTAGATGCTGGATGAAGGTTCTATGATAACAATTAGGGTGACCATCAATTTGATGACAGGGAAAGGCTAGATCAGACACCTTCTCCACTATTGCTTTGAGTCTTAGCTGGGGTCATTCTTGTGGATTCAGACACAGGGGTATTCTTAGGAAGTTAGCTTTCTTTCTTTCTAATGTTAGCATTGGACCCAGATCCAACATCTGCTAATTATGCTCTTTTTGCCTCTGTACCTCCCAGCCTACTACTAGTCATGTGTCTAATTATTTAAATGGCCATATTGTGGATAAGCAAAGAAACAATCCTGATGGTGCTCCTGGTGACTGCTGGGGTAGATACAGATGTGAGTCTCTGAATAATTGTGATCATGGCACAAGTCTTCTGCCAAGGCCACATTTAAAGTAGCAAACATCTTTCCACAGTAAATTCTAATTTTAAAATAATAAAGTTTTATTTTTTGAAAAATACAGTTTTATACCTGGCATTTAGACAATGCCAGGGGCCCACGTGATTTTTAAGTTGTCACAAAATTTTCTGCAGACTCTTTGTGGATGACGGACCATTCACCTTGGGGAACCTGTGGCTGGGGGGACCCTGGTGGAGTTCTTTCCAAGGTCATACTCTAGTTGTAATGGCCTGCTTCCCTGAACACTAGTTCCTGCATGCTCTACATTCTCCCATCTCTGTTCTTCCTTTTTCCTGAAGGGAGGCATCTCTTTTCCTTTCTTTGTCCCTGGCTAGCAAACTCTCTTTTAGTACCAGATACATGGTCTGTGGTGTTCTCTGTAGAATCACCTATTGCTATATTAATTTGTGTCTTCCCAGCTTATGGAAGGCATCCCTTACTCTCATTAAAGATGTTAAGCTAAATGAGAAGGTGGTAAGGTGGACAGAGAGTATTTCTAACTCCTATCCAGGAAGAGATAGGGAGCCCTTTAAAGCACTCAGCAGGTTAAAAAGCGCAGAGTCACAACTATGGAAAAAATGGCCAAGGCTCATGAAGGCTGAAATAGTAGAGGCCACTCAGGCTTTTACCACTGAGCTGCTCACAATCTAATTTAGGAAAACGTTTCTCAAGGTAACTTCACTGTGCCGTAGCTAGATCAATTCTCTTTTGAAATATGAGTTTGTGAGCAGGTGACAAGGGGACTTTGATGATGCAATTAAGGGTATAGTCCTCAAGATAACTTGTCTTGAATTACTGGATAGGCATAATATTGTCACATATTCTTTCCTAAGCACAGAAGAGACCTTTTCTAGCTAGAAGCAGAAGGACAAGTCAGCAGACAAATACCCAGCATAAGGAGGACTCAACTGGCAGATTTACTATGAGGGAATAGGTCAGTCCCCAGGACCAGATGACAGCCAAGCACCAACAGCACCTTTCTCGAACTCCCTGCATGCTGTGCTCTTATCTCTGCCACTTTGGCTTCAGCATGTGAGACAGGAGATGCCCACTTGAGTTCTGTTCTCCTAGTACTTTTGGCCTAAGATCAAAATGAGTGCTGTTTTACCCTGGTTAAATTTATGGTAATCTCCCATAGCAACCATCAATAATGCTATAGAATGAGGGTAAATATGAGATATAGATGTGCATTTACCTACCGGGAGAAATAACACTAGAAGACAGAGAGAGAGAGAGAGAGAGAGAGAGAGAGAGAGAAATTTTAGGTCAAAGCATGAAACACATTACAAGCAAAGACCCAGAGTAAAGCAGTTTGTGTAGGGTGAACTTGCTGAATAAGCTCGGGTTCTCAGGATCATGCTATCTGTGCCTGGTGGTGGTGGAGCTCTTGCTGCCTTCTCTCTGCCATTATCATCTTTCCACGGTCTAACTAATCATGGTAATAGAGAACCCTTGGAGATGAATTGGAAGGTAAAACCCTGGGCCAGTAAAGTTTTCCATATGTCATGCTAAGAAATTCCAACTTTATGCTTTTAAAATATAATGCAAAAATAATTTTTAAAAATGTTATTTTTTTCTGAAGTAGAATGAATGCTTGCAGGATCAAGAACAAAAGTTCAATCTGAGAGGAGACAAAGGAGGCCATAACACAGGTTCCCAGGACCAATAACAGTCTGGAAAGAAATAGACAGATGTCCTTTTCCTGATCCTGGATAGATCCCAGACTCTCTTTTTGATCTGTGTGGTTGGTGTGCCTGCAGCAGCAGAAGCCTGGCTCTGTATATTGGCAGTGCTGATTTGTGTTGGCTTTGTTGACTGTTTTTCAAAGCAGGTCTCAGTCTAGCCTCAACTAATCAAATACTCTCTCTGGAGCCAGGATGGCCTCAAACTCATGGCAGTCTCTTATGCTGCTCCCCTATGTGCTCCAATTACAAGTGTGGGCCACTAAGCTTGCCTTTTGTCTTGGAAGTTTTAATGGAGGAGGAGGAGGAGAGATACAGTTCCTTTCTCTGACCCCATCTGGACTTGTTGACTCAGGGATGCACTAGGAGTTAATGAATGGTGCTTATATCTTAATCTTACAGGACTGGAAAAGTGGGAATTGGGTAGGACTTTTCATTGCCTCTGTTTTTCTTCTTGTTCTTGTTTTCTTTTCTTTTTTTTTTTTTTTTCAAGCTTCCTCTGGAATGATAGATAATAAAATTCTTTCAATGACAAAAGTTGTTTACTATCTTCAGAACCAGGGAGACTGTTCCAGTTATTTTTCAGACTGAGTTGTTGCCACAGATACATTATGGAATGGCTTAAAAAGAAGGAGACAGTGAAGGGCTCTGCCCCCCACCCCCAGCCCACTGGCAGCATGGCAGAAGCAAGATTCAGTTATGACAACATCTATTCACTCTACCTAAGAGGGGCAACTTGAACTCCCTCTGAGGGTACAGGAAGAATCCTGTAAAGAGATGACTGAGCTGGTCTTTGCAAGCAGGCTAGTTAAAATCAAGTGTGCAGGCTAGATCCTATCTACCTAGTGTTTGCCTCTCTCTGGCATAGCTCAGAGTGTTTTATGGCATAAAGCATTTGAGCAGGTCAGTGAAGGAAGGATGCTCTCAAGGCATCTTGACTTAGAGGAAGACCTGGAATGGACTCAATCATGTAGATCCTGCAATTTAGTTTATCTGACTGCAGGCAAGATGGTCACCATTCTACTCAGTACCTGGCTGTAAATCATAAAGATAGTACACTCACTCACCATGTACTTAAATTATGTGGGGTCCCCAATAAATTAGTTGAATTTAATTAATTTAATTCTTTTTTATGTTCAACATTTTAAATATATCTATGTATAAGGTAAGATGAAATCTTTAAAAAATACTTTGTTCTTGAAGGTGAGTCAGAGAACATCCCAAAGAGTGAGATAATGACTTCTTAAAGCACTAATGTAGAACTGACTTTTTTCCTTAAGGACAAGTCATTCATTGCATTATTTAGCATTTCAGAAAGTTTAACAATTTTCTTCCAAGGTAGAAAGGAGCAAAGAAAGCATTAGTAGTTATGGAAAAATATTTCTTATTCCAATGCTATTTTTGAAGAGGAAAATAAAGAGATAAAGGACTCTTGAGCCACCCCAGTGACTGGAGACATGCACCAGGGGTCTACATTATTTGAGGTTATTCATACAAAAGTACGGTTTGACTTCCCACCAGGGTCCTGCATGGTCAAGCAATGAAGAAGAAAGCAGGGACTCTTCATCTCAAGCAACCTGCTAGGTAGGAACTTCCAACAAAGAACACATACATTTTACAAGAAAAATTAAGCACATTTCTAGTTATCAAAAACATGATATTGGAAATCTCTCCCCTCTTTTTCTATCAGAATCTAAGGAATACAAATGAACAATTATGTGGCGGGGTGAGTCCTAGTAGTCTAGGAGCAGATGCACAGTGAAAAATGCCACCTCATATGAACATCTGCCACAGTAAGGCAGGCTCTATGTATTTTAGTAGAAGCAAGAAACTAGGTGCAGTCAGGTAGGGAAAATAGTTTAAGTGATGTGCTGTTTCACATGTGCAGAGAAAGTGCTGGAAGTTGAAAGAACAGCAACAAAAACAATGGCTTGGGGCATGGAGTGACTGAAGCAAAATGCAAACAGAGATTGGGAAGAAATAGGAAATTCTATTGAGAGGACCATCTGACTTGAGTGTTGAAGACAGAGAAGATATCGATCTAGAGGGGAGATAAATGACTAAAGAAAAAGCAGCAGCAGTGCCATTTATGGCAACTAAGAAACCAAACAGGAAGAGTAAAGACATCGTTGCCATTGACACATAGCGACAGAACTGTGAGTCAGTGTCCTGTTTTCCCTAGACCTCTGTGGCCACTGTTGTGTGTTTGGGCAATGATCTACTTAACAATGAGGGGAATCTGTTTCTTTGAATTTCAGTGAAGCAATCCTAGTCTGAGGGAGATCATGCTTCCTTAAGAACTTGTTCAAAGTTTGTAATTTTTTTTAAAAAAACTTGACCAATTGGTGAAGTTCTCTTGGCTCCTCTAAATGTTGAGGAAAAGCTTGTAGATATTTTAGAATTCTCCTGAGGCAGAACTCAAGAATCAATATAATTTTGCACTACTCTATTTCAGAAAGGCTGATGCACTGCAATGGAAACACTATTACAAATAGTACTTATTCTGGTGTGATAAGAATGCAAAAATATAGTGAATTATATCTCCATTGAAAATGGTGGATTAGGCAGCGTCCCAGCACACTCTGGAGCAGGGGGCAGCTGAACTCTGCACCTGGCCACACCCACAGCTCCTGCTGCTGCTGAGGGTATCTGCAAGGATCCCTACTGCGACCCCGAACTGAGTGAACTGAGCAAACCAACTGCAGGGGTCTCTGAGGGGCGGATTCGAACCCTGACCAGAGGTGAGGAGGGTTCGGCAGGCC
>PVIH01016797.1:0-44274 GCA_004025045.1 Sigmodon hispidus
TTCTAGGTCAAGATGACAGAGCTGTCAGGATACAATCTCTCCAGAATGACTAGGCATACATGTAGGCAGCCAAAGATAGGCAAAGGCAACAAACATCCCTTGCTCCCCAGAGACCTCAGGCATGCCAGCTTTTCTTCCAAGTTGCTACGTTCCTAAAAGGGCACTAGTCAGCCCCTTGGAGAGGGAATCACCTTGGACCACCACCTCCATTTCAAGAATGCAATGCCCAACATATTAGGTTTTGTAGTCTGAAGTTTCTGGCCTGACCTAGCTGGGAAGTCTGGACAGGCAGTCCCAAATAATTACACAAAGGTTTATATTAAATACAAGCTGATTGCTCTAAGGCTCAAGCTTATTACTTGCTAAATCTTATACTTTAAACTAATCCATATTTCTATTTGTTTAGCCACATGGCTTGGTACCTTATCTTCAGATCAGCATTCTCATTCTGCTTCCTTTGCATCTCACTGTCTTCTCTCTGTTCTTTCACTTCCCAGAATTCTCCTAATCTAGTTGCCCCGCCTCTACTTCCTGTCTAGCTACTTGACCAATCAGCATTTTATTAAGCCAATATTTACAATGACAAATATTTACAGCATACAAAAGCATAATCTCTCAGCATTTTTTCTTTTTTAAAACAAGAATTTGTCTTAGTTACATTTCTCATTTCTGTGAAAAAATGGTTGACCCGAAGCAAGTCCAAGGATGAAGGGCTTGTTTCAGTCTGCAGTTTGGAAGTTTTGAAGTCTCCATCATGGCAGCAGGAGCTTGAAGCAGTTGCTCACATAGTAAAGAAACAAAGCCAGGAATCCCTCTGATCAGATGATTTCTCCTTTTAATTCAGTTTAGGATTCCTGTCAGTTTGTGGTACCAAACCCACTTGAGTAAACCTGATCTAGATAATCCTCACTGATATGCCCAGAGGTTTCCATAGTGATTCTAAATCCCATCAAGTTGACAATCAACATTTACCAGTTCAGAGTCTAAAGTGCCTTCAAACCAGGAAGAGAGGCTTCTGCAGCTCAGGTTACTCTTAAGTTTCCATACAGATAGAAGTATTTGACCAGTGAGTCCCCAGTTTGGTTCTGTTATCATTGCCTGTCCAAACATTATATTATTAAGGCTAATCTTTACTTGTATTAGGGTTGATTGTTTTGGATTAGACTATTGAATCTAAGCATTTGCATAAATTTGTTCACTGCTCTTAGGTCAGAATGCTATGGTGAAAATTTATTAATACTTTTCATATTAATGGCTATGAATATAACACGCTATGTTTATTTCACTATGGTCTGCTATAAGAATACACAAGAATTATTTAAGTAATTCAGTGATATTTAAATTTTATTTTACTTCTAATTCAGGCGGTTATTCACAAATTTGTAATGACAGACTGCTATCCATGACTTATCCCCTGCATATCTGGCAGTTAAGGTGCTTCCCTGGTCTGAACTGACCTACAGGAAGAGCAGAGATGAGGCTGGCATTCATCCCTAAGGCTGTGACTTTGGTTCCATTGCTTCATATCTCAGAATTTTTTTTTTTTTTAAACTTTATTTATTTATTATTTATTTATTTATTTGCCTTGGTGTTTGCCTGGAACTGGAACTACAGACAGTTGTTAGCTGCCATGTGGGTGCTGGGAATCGAACCCGGGTCCTCTGAAAGAGCAGACGGTGCTCTTAACCGCTGAGCCATCTCTCCAGCCCCCATATCTCAGAATTTTAATGGCCATGAAACCCAGAGAAAACACATTCCAATGAAGTGAAGCTTGTTCTATTTAAAAGATTTGAAGAAATTTAATTGAGCACTTGATATGGCAAGATACTGTCCAGAACTACTTGTTGACAGGGTGTCATGGTGTGGGAGTCAATGGGTGTTTGTCTTTGCAAAACTGTGATGGGGAAACACAGGGTTGGATTCAGGATCTCCTCCTCTGGGGTGGATATGCTGCTGTTGAGTATGTTATGAATTACTTTCACATCTCTCTGACTGGTGCTAACACTTACGTCACAGAGTGGCATCTCACCATTATAAATATATTAAGTTCTCAGGCACAGCAACTTTGTGGGGGATGAATTGATTTTAATTCCGAGGCCCAGGTTATAGTCCACTTTACAGAAATCAAGGTGGGAACTCAGATAGTCACACTGCAAACACTGTCAAGGGCAGAGAGCAATAAGTGCCCCTGTACTGTCTACTTGCCTCTGTTTATAAACTAGGTTCTTCACTATTACCCAGTTCAGATCCAGTAAAATGATTCTGCCCACTTTAGAATGAGTCTCTGCATCTCAATTAAGTCTATAAAATCCTACTCAGACATGCTCAAAATCAATCTGATCTAAACAATTCCTCATTTAGGGTCCCTCTTCCCAGGTGACTCCAGTTTGTTTTAGTCTGACAATGAAAACTAACAAGCACACTTCCTCCGCATCATTACTAGGCTTTGAACATATTTGTGCCTTGCATCTACAGCCTGGGTCCTTAACCTATGGTTCACCACCCTTTTGGGGATCATATTTTATCAGTTATCTTGCATATTTACATTAATATTCATAATGGTCACAAAATTACCATCATGAAGTAGCAACAAACATTATTATGGGTGGGGTCACCACAACATGAGGAATTGTATTAAAGTGTCACAGCATTGGGAAAGTTTTTGAACTACTGATTCAGGATCTCCAGTGGGTCCCTAGGCTGAATGCTCCTAAACATAAAAGGATTTACAAAGAAATTTCCTGACTGTCTTTGCCCATGAAAAAACTTATATTGTGTGCACCAGAATCCAGCTTTCTGTCCATTTTTACTACCCAGTATGAACAGACGGCTTTGAAGCACAAAGAACATCACCTCATTTCACATAGGCTGATTTAGAGATTTTAGTCTCAGTGTGGGTGGCCTCTTCTGACCACAGCACTCTGCTATAGGTGTTTGTTCCTGGGCTGTGCAGGCTTCCTCCTCTGGCATAAACACTTTCTACATGATTGCTCCTTTCTTCCTTAACCCAACAAAATCCAAACATTGACTTTCAAGAGTATTAACTAGGAGCCTGTCTCAACACTTTGGCAGGCCTTTTTTTTCTATTGTATTCTCTTCTTTGCTTTATCTTCCATGGTAGAGAAGAAGCCAGACTCTGAGAGGATTCAGGTACACTTGTGCAAAGAGCTCTGGTGAGCCTGACACCCATGCCAATGCAAATACCAGTTTGTGTGGGTAGACTCCATGAGAAAAATGTGGGCGCAAGAGGCAAGAGCAAAGTCCACAGGGAACATATAGAACAAAAAGCCAGTGAATAAATAGTATTGAGGAGAGTCCTTGGAAAAATTCCTGGAGAAAATCTCAGGAATAAAAGGCTCCATCAACACAAGGAGGAAAGTCCTTGTGAAATAGCTACTAGGTGTCAAAAGCTGAGCGCAATGTCTGAAGAAGGACAAAAGATAAGGATTTACTCAGAGGAAATTGTCAGAATAATAAAATCTATTTCTTCACGTAAAATGAATCCGATTTTAAAAGAAATTAAAAGACATTGAGCATAAAAACAAGTAGCAATAATGGAAAAATGGTCTCAGTGCCTTCACAGGGCCAGAACTTAAGGCAAGAATGTCTCGCATGCTTTCCTGGATGACGAATGAATGAGGATGTCCTGGTTTACAGAACAATTTTCCAATACACCAAGAGTTACATCAGGAAACCTTGAGAAGAAACACTAAGAAAAACCCCAACATTTCCAATGAGGTTGTTGATGTGGTTTAGCTGTTCCTATACATGGTTGGTGGTGTTGTCCTTTGAGGCAGAATGAGTGTGACTGTTAGGCTTCTGCTGCTTCTGTACACACCAGTACAAGGCTATCACCAAGCAACAGACACAAGCCACTGTTAAGACAGAGCTCAGCAGAGGAACCAGGGAATCTGTAAGGGAGAGAAGAGACCAGTTAACTTAAAAAGAAGAGCTGTCGCTATGGGAACAGAAGAACACCGTCAGTGGCTCTCCTGTACTCAGTTCCTAAGAGGGGCACCGTGGGGACAAGTCCCTTTTCACAACTGCAGCTACTTTTTGTCACTTCACGGCTTGGTAAGCTATGGCTGAGATGCTCGACCTTTAAGATACTTAGGTATACCAGAGGCATTAGGTAGACAGAGTAACACTCCTATGGTCTCTCCCAACTCCATATGACAGGGGTTGTTTCTGGTCCCAGAGAGTCTGGCTCAGGATCAGGGCCAATTTCAGAGTCTTTACCATAAGTAAGGCTAAAGGACAAACAACCTATACAAGTATAAAGTTATATGACCCAATATAGTAGCCATAGGCCAATGTACTTATTTTTAAATGAACTACACAAAAACACACAAAGTTTCAAGCACTAGTGACATTCTAAATGTCAGTGGCCAACCCCCAGCCATGGCTAATGTAACTTATGCAAACCCAAAACTTCCCAGCTGCTACAGAGCGCCTCTGAGAGTGTCCCTCAGAGTAATTCCTTTTGCACAAACTCGGTCTCTGAACCGGAATGATAAATGGACTTCACATTCTCTCTCTTGGCCTACAAGAGGATCTGGTTCTCCCCCTGGCAGCCTGACAGATTAGCCCCATGTGCTTGGTTCCCTACGTGACCATCTGTATGCCTTCCTCCTCGCCATTACCACTATCGATGGTGAGGAGACAGGAGACGGTCCAGAGACTGACAGATCCAGGGGAAGGGAGATACCTTCACAGGGGTTCGTGCCACAGTGGTCTTTCAGGTGTGAGCAGTTCTTACCCCCACGGTCCTCAGGGCACTTACAGAAATAGTCAGTGATACGACTGTAGCAATGGGCACCATGGCAAGGGCTGGGCTCAAAGTAATCAAGGTCCAACTGTCAAGTGGCAAGAGTGTAAAGGAGAGAATGAAAGTGAAGCAAAGGTGTCAGCATCACGTCTCTGGGCAGTAAACATTAGAATCCTCCAACTACTGCTACACCTATACACAACATACCCATATAGCCCTTAGGGTCTGTCACATCCCAGGAAAGCATTACATCACATTGCAGAGTGACAGAGCAGAATAGGGGCTGTGTAATAAAGCTCAAAGCTTAGAAAATAGGCCACAGCAATGAAGAAGAAACTCATTCGTCAACACCCCCTTCTACCAGCATTTGTCTAGCAGAAATCCCCTAGTCAGTAGGATGTTAGGAGATGCCAGAGACTTAAACACTACACTAGGTGGGGTAGGGGTGGCGGTGCAGGGGGATGGGGTAGGAGTGGGGTGGGGTGGGGTTGGGGGTTAAAGCCTGATGATCTGAACTTTTGGCCTCCAGTCACCTGGCAGAGGTTTCCAGAGAAACCAGGGGGATGCAGACACTGGACTCTGTTGATTTCATTCTGACAGTGACCCCTCATTCAAGCAGTATTGCTAGCACACTCATTGATGTCTCTTTCATTGTGATCACCTGCATAGTCAGGTAGACAGATACTGAGATAACTGTTAACCAAATTCCAGAAAAGGGGGGAGGAGGACACGGCACACATAGTTTTCTATGTGTTTCCAAACACGGAAGGTCAGTGGCATATCATGGCTGCTGTGGTTCCGGTGATTTGCTGCCATGGCCACATGCTAAGCTCTGGCATGAACGATCAGTTCTGAATACATGCCTTTTAAATGGCTCCTGGGAGGGATTCAGCTTTTCACCTGTTTATTTTTTTATCTTTATTTTTCTTTTTAAAAAAAGCTCTTCCCATACCCACCACTGCTACTCCCCCCTCAGTCCTCCCTCAGCCTCCTCCCCCACCTATTCTCCAGGGAGGGCAAGGAATCCCAAGGTGGGTCAGTTCTGTCTGGTGCTCACCTGCATTTTTATTCCCACAGGGACAGGCTCTCCTAGTGTCACATAAATCTTAAGATTGTTTTCACTCAAACACTGACTTATGTATTCAACAGGAGGCCACATTCTAACACTGGCCAAGACAGCCACTGATACCTAAAAAAATAAACAAGTCATCATGTTAAAGAGGCACAAAACGTTTAATCAGGCTTCCCTGAAAAGCACAGGGATGATAAAGGTTTCAATCAGATTTCCCTTGCTTCCAGTGAGATATTTTGGGACCCTCTCTAATCCTCCCAGACAAGAGAGTAAAACTCCACATCACTGTTTTAATCATCACCTTATCAGACATGCTCAATTTTAGCAGCTAACAAATCTGATAAATTGTATGTTTTCCTTACTGTGCCTGATCACCCTCTCCCCAAAAACATCCCCTTCCCGTCGTAATATAAGGTTTTCCTTCTACTCAGCCAGAGCGCCTAAACAGCTCAGGCAAAGCATTGGGTTCTACCCTGGCACAATAGAGCAAGAGAAACAGAAGTTTCAGAACTGGAGCAGGGGGCTGAATAGAACCATCATCATACAAAAATCAAAACAGAGTCATCACATGTCACAGTTCTGACCCAGCCAGCCAGGAAGGCAATCACAGTAAGAGCTGGCAATCAGATTCTCACAGGATCTGGCTTTTACACAAAGTTTAGCCTTGAAGTTCATTTGCAGCTGAAAAGAAGTAAAGGTTAGCAGTGACAAATTAGGGTTTGCTCTCCTTTCCCCCAGTCTCCTTGGAGGGAAAAATAATAACAACTGAAATACCTCAACCCCAAAACAGCCTAACCAGTGCAAATTTTCTGCAAGGCCAGTTAGCAAGAGGTCAACTTGAGGGCAAACCTCAATATATTCAAGAACTGTCAGTTGGAGGCCACTTGGCCAGTTAGCAGAAAGTCATCTTGGGGGTAAGCTTCAATAAATCCAGGAACCCACAGTTAGAGGCCCTTTGAAAAAGATAAGAAAGGCCACAAGAGGGTGAAAGTACCGGAAGTGCCTAATCTTAACCCAAACCAGATGTTCTCGGCTTTTCCAGGATCAAAAACTTTACAACCTTGCCCCTTAGCTGAACTCTGTATATGATTTGCAACCTTGCCCCTTAGCTGAACTTTGTATATAGTTCAAAGTAGCCAATGAGATGTATGTCACTACGTTTAAGCTGATGAGACTCCCTTTTCCATATAAAAAGAGACTGTTCTTTGTGCCCGAGAGTGCTCAGTTAGCTGAAGCTGCTGACCGCCCGCTGGCGCCTGTGTGAGTATCAAACCTCTTGCTACTTGCATCCAGTGGTCTGTTGTTGGTTCCTGGGCCGGGGTCTCTGAGGGTCTTTCACAACAACAACAACAACAAAAAGAAAACACCATAATTTGGCCTGAAATAGGAGACATTTTTAACAAGCTAAGTAAGAAATAGTAGGTGTCCTCTACTTGGAGCATTGGAGCACTCTCCCCAGCCTTTATCCAATAAAGAACACTAATTGATGACTTTCCTTTGGGCTGCTGCCTAACAACCAGCCCCAAAATGAATGACAAAGTCTCCAGGCAGATCTGGGCAAAACCCAGTGCAGCCCAGTTGCTGGGATTTAAATGTGACAAAAACAATGTAGACAGTTATTCCTCATGAGGTCATCCCTGTTTGGAACCCAACCATGGTTCAAGGAATCCCAGGACTTTTCCACAGACCTAAAAATGCTATGCCATTTGCATGCAAGTTATTTCTCTCAGGTCCATTAGACCCTGATAATAAGTTACTCAGTATGATGGACTGCAAACACACACACACACACACACACACACACACACACACACACACACACACACGCACGCACGCACTGCTGGCTACATGCTCGTCTTTCCTCACATCTTTGATGAACAGAGCAGGCTCAGAATAAAGGTCACAAGAGTTTTCTTACCTCTCATGTCTTGCTAGTCCACTGGGGGCGGGCACACATACTTGAATTCATTCACCAGATCCTGACAGGTGTCCCCATGGCAACAGCTATTTGGAGAACAGTCATCAATATCTGTCCAATGAGAATGAGAGAGGAACAGCAGCTTAATTTTATTTGATCCACTTGGCAATTAGATAATGCAGCAGCACCCTCCAGAAGAAAAGAGGAGACAAAGAAAAGGCACTCTCTTACACATGGAAAAGTCTTATTTCTGTGATTTTCTTACAAAATTTTCCCCCAAATAATAAACACACACAGGCTACAAAAGGTCCCATCAGAGATCTCATCCATTCACGTGTGGCACAATTGATTTACAAATTTGCTCACCACGACTGACTGCATGATGCTCTCATAAATGGGAACTGCTGCCGCCCTGGTTAAAGAAGGTGCAGGGAAGAAGGAGAATGGACTGCTGGGTTCCAGAAGCCATGGTAGTAGGGCAGAGGTGCCTACTACTTCCAGAACCTACATCCTTAACCACACCACATACTGCTCTAAGCAGGGACAGTGGTTTTCAGGCTTGGCAGAACCTCAAAACCTTCCAACTAAGATGTCTCAAGTCAGATTTTTAATGCCTGTTGGAGCTGACATTCATTTAAAATCCTGCAACTGTGCTGGAGAGATGGCTCAGCTGTTAAGAGCACTGGCTACTCTTCCAGAGGTCCTGAGTTCAATTCCCAACCACCACATGGTGACTCTGTAATAAAATCTGGTGCTCTCTTCTGGCCCACAAGCATACATGCATGCAGAACACTGTATACATATATACATAATAAATAAATAAGGCTAAAAAATAAAATGAAATCTTGCAGCCTCCATTGTCAGCATGACCTCAAAGTGTTATGAACTGGCACCGTTTCATAGGCTCATAGAAGGAGTTGCCTCATCTGTTGTACAGGTGTATGAAGTGTATTGGTTTTTCATTTTTTAAAGATTTATTTATTATGAATACAGCAAACAGAAGAGGGCACCAGATGTCATCATAGATGGTTGTGAGCCATCATGTGGTTGCTGGGAATTGAACTCAGGACCTCTGGATGAACAGTCAGTGCTCTTAACCTCTAAGCCATCTCTCCAGCCCCCTTTTGATATTTTCAACTTGTCATGTTTCTCCATGAATATACATGAAGGGCATTTGCAAACAACGGCATCCTAACTAATTTTAAATAAGATAATCTAGTTTCTACTCATCGGTTGTCTAGATGGATCCTGCATTTCTTCATCGAATCACTGCATCTAGCCACAAATAATCCCAAGATCCTTTGGTGACTATCAACATGACACTTCAAGCTACCACTTCCCAGATCCACATTTTATCCTTTTTAAGTCTTCTAAGAGCTTCCTAGAATATATTTTTGATCATATTCACATTTACCCCCAAATTCTCCAAAATCCAACCCCCTTCCCTACCCACCCAACTTTGTGCCTTAAAAAAAAAAAGAAACAAAAACCTATTTTATTTTTAAATAAAGTGCACAGAAAATAAAGGCAAAGGGATTCCACCCAGCATGGGTCACTTACCAATTTCACAGTTGGATCCTGAGCGGCCCGCAGGGCAGGAACATTGGTATTTATCAGGACCAGTGTTACTACAACTTCCCTGGTTGAGACAAGGCTGATGAGTCCCCCAGTAATTCAGATCTGCCCAGAGACCCAAAGATTATGAAAAAACAAAAGCTGCCTACTGGTCCCAGTTCTAGTCCATACCTGTTTTAGAACTCACCCCCAAATAAACCAATCAACCCACAACATTAAAGGTCAAGCCAAACAGTCCTAATAAGAGCCCTGCAAGAAGTTAAATAGGGCCCAGGGTGTAGCTATAGTAGAGCACTATCGTCCGGAAGACCCTGGGATTAACTCCAGCACCCACCCACAAATGACATTAGTGTTGTTCTACCGCATGACCACAGTTTCCCAACCCCTGCCAAGTCTCATTGTAAACTTCCTTAGCTGGGAGGTTCTGTCTTGATAGCCTTTCAAGGCAGAGAAAAGGCCCTGGGCTGGGAGAGTATGCAAAAGAGGAAGCCGCCGCAGCTAAAGGAATAAGGGCAGGGAGTAGGAAGTGAGAATCCAAAAGAGTAAGGGGCCAACTCTGGAAACAAAGTCTGTTGCTCTGGCTGAGAGAGACCTCCCCTGCCCAGCAGTGTGTTTATTCTGTTGACAGCAGCGCACATCTCAGGTGGCTCCAAGGCCCTAGGATAACTGGCCCTCTGACTTTCCTCATTAGCAGAGTCACTGCAGGTGGATTTCTGTTTGGTCGTGGACAGAGATACTGTTAGACGCCACAGTCAGCTACGACCAGGTGTCTGCAGTGGGCAAAACCTATTCCGGATTTCTGAAAATCACTTTCAGAAAGGAGGAAGAAACAAGTCCAGGATAACATGTTGTTAGTTTACTAGCTGCCTTGAATCTCTTTTCAGCCTCAAGTTAGCCCTCCCATGGCTCGGGAAGAGAACACAGATCGCAGTTAAGAGTCATCACGGACAAGCCTACAGGTGACAGGTTAAAGCATTGGTGCTTTACTAAGGGAGAAATCACCTAGTGAGGGTTCACACCTAGGCCCAACTAAGGGCTGGGAAGTCAGTGGCATATTAGTACCTTCTGCTCTGGCTATTTTGGTTACTTTCAGACTGGTAACAAATACACACAGTACAAAAACCAAACAGTTATGAAAAAAACCTGCACCCTCTTCCTTGTATGCCAATTCATCGCTTAAATTCATTGCCAAGAATTTCATATATTTTCTTGCCTGGAAATAACAGCATATTGATGCACCTCATTCCTAATCTATAGGCAATCAAGTTAGCCTCTTGCTATTCAAAATATGAATACATCCAGCCATGAATGTGAGGCCAGCAGCAAGAAATATCCTAAGAACATGACTGCAGATTCGGGACTATGCACACAAACAACAGACTCCATTCTCGGATGATTACTTATCAGCAAAGCCTTGCAGGTCTCTCTTCCAAGAGCACAAATAGCTGCACCAGCAACAGTGCCATAGTCTGATCTCTGCTCAATGGATAAAACAGGGTCTGTTTAAACTGGCCTTCAGTGACAGTGACCATTTGTATCTGTCCTGTGTTCTGTGTAGTTCTTTGCCAACTTTCCTAACACATTTCTGGTCACACTAATTTGCAAAAACTCTTAAATGTTATAGAAAGCTGCTCCTTAGGAAATTTTACTTTGAAAGAAATTTTTACCGTTCCAGATAAGGTTAGTTGTGGGAGCCCAAACAGTGACTCAGTTTCCCATACTGACTCAAGAGTCTTTTCCGACTTGAAGAGTAAGAGTCACAATGATTCAGCTCCTCAAGAGTCTAATGAGTTCAGCTTTCTTCTAGGTTTAGCCTTGACCGTCTGGGACTAGTCTGATTAACCACTGAAAAAGAATTTACCATCTTGCTGTTTGAGCTAGCAGAAACCCCAAGTTGTCATAGTAAAGCTGCTCAGTGCCCGAGTCAAGGACAACACAGGGTTTCTCAAGATAGTGTTTGAATGCTTATACTGCTCTTTGTTTAAATTCTGGCTTGAAAATGTATATAGTGCTTTCAGAAATAAACTCAGTGTCTTTGTGTTGTGAAAATCCCTCTCAATCTTCTTTCTTCAATTATCTTTCTTCAATTATCTTTCTTCAATTATCTCTTCCTCTCTTCCTCAGCTCCATGTTTGCCCCTAGTGACACTGGTGACTTGTTGGCTGGATCTGACAGTTAGTGACCCTTATTTACACTTTACTTTCAAGTTTTGCTTGGAAAAGCTCTATTTTCTTTGCTGAAAGCTAAGGGGTGGATTGCAATACATAAAAACAAACAAAAACAATAAACTTGTCTAAGCTGGCACCAAAACCTTTTCACTTTTCTCATAATCCTAAACTGGCAGATAAGAGTAATTCAGCCTGCAGACAGGTAGGTTGAGAAATCATCATGTTTGTGTCCGTTTTAAGATCAGCTTGGTAAAAATGCCTCCTAGGCAAAGTCGATGTGTAGAGTCCACCTGCAATCTAGTCTAAGAGAAGAGACAGGTACTAAAATAGCTCCAACCCCTAGGATCGAGGAGTACAGAAGGATGTGAGCAGACAAGGCTCCGAGTCCGCATTTAACCTGGTGCTATACTTGCTTTCTCAAATGTGCAAGTCACCACCTGGTCAATTTCAAGGCCACCTTTAGAGAGGCAACTGAGGACCTAATTGCAATGTCTTTGTGATTCTGTACACACACTCCACTGTTGTAGGCCTTGGGCCTGTGTTCCTTGACAAAGCTGCATAAAGTCTACAGGTGATCAGGGGAAGAACATGTAGGTGGCTCCATCTACAACAAACACAACCCAAGCCAGTATGGACTGTGGTGTGGGCAGGACAAGCCTTGCACAAGTTTATCAGGCTTATATCCATTAACACACAGAACCATGTGCAGCTAATGCTGTACTTGAGTTTTGCAGATATACACAAACCACAGAATGGCAGCAACAACACCCCTCCATTAACTGTCTGTTTTACAGGTTCAGTTAAGATAATGCAGAGAGCTATAGTATCACATGCTTTTAGGAGCTTAATGAAGAAATTGTTAAGCACAGTAGCTATGTCACAGAGGTTTCTCTTAGGCTGATAATAACAATCACTCACACCAGAGATTAGGACCATCCCAAGGGTACTGAATGATGAAAACTTAGTGTAGTGCAGAGCACTTTCTACCTAATTTCAGGAAATGTTGTGAAGATCAAAACGTCAGCATCCTCAGGGTGTTGTAATTGGTTTCTGGTCTGAACTTTCAGGTCTTGTCCTGAGGTTCTGACCCACTGGCTGGCAGTCCCATAGAAACATACAGATACTTACATTAATTTTACACCAATCAGTCTAGAGCCCCAGCATATAACTTGCTAACTCTTATTTCTTAAACTAAGCCATCTTTCTTATCTTGTTCAGCAATGTGACTCTGTACTTTTTCTCTGCAGCATTTCAACTTCTTTCCTCTGGGTGTCCTGGTTTCCCTGCTTGTTTCTCTCTGGAATTTGTGTTCTGGTCTGAGATGTTTCCAGAGTTTTCTTAGGCTGGTATCCCTCCCCACAATTCCTGTCTGCCTCTGGCCAATCAGCTTTTTATTAAACCAGGACAAACATTTCTAATTTGCCATAATCTCACTACTTCAGGGGGTCTAATAAAAGTATGGAAACAACTTCAAATCCACTGAGGCACAAGGCTCAGGATATGTGGCATGATCTACACTGTTTTGGCTATGTAGCCTGAATTTGCTGTGTGATGATTCTACATTGCCACCTGTCAGGGACCAAGACCCTGGCTTGAGCCTCTAGGCCTCTAGCTAAAGGCTACCATGGAAACTTACTGAGAAACCAACCAGTGAGCCAGCATGACCCCAAGTAAAACAGATATTCTCCCGAAGTAAAATAGATGTTCTGGTTTACTTAACAGTAACAGAAAGGTAGCTCTAAAGAATAGAATAACAGGAACATTCTATGGTTAGGTTGCCTAGCAACCCTCCCCTGAAGCAAGACCAGTCACCCTTTTACCCTGCCAGTATCCTGCCTCCCCTAGCCAGCTTCCTGCAGGTGTTTGAAGACTGCCCCCTCCCCATATTCTGCTTTAGGACTATATAAGCATGTATGAAATTGGAATAAAATTGTAGCCTGATCAGGCTCCCATTTGTCCTGCTGCCTTCTTCGCATCTCCCTTTCCCTACATTCTCTCTCATAGGTGGTCTCCCCTGATGATGTCCCACGGGTCGAGGCAACTGGCACCTCAATGTGGGGCACGGCCCTTCCTCACGAGAGAAGAATATCCCTGTTGGAAGAAAGTCCAAGCGCTTGGTGATCATCATTCTCTCCAGGATCGCCTGCCCAGAGAGAAGCCTATTGAGGTATGGAGGAGTGATAGGGACGGAGGTCGGCTGAGTCAGATTGCTGAACCAAGGGACAGGGCATTTCAGCCCATGACCAATTTGCCACGGGCATTAAAAAGGCACTCAAGATGCAAGGAATACGGGTTCATAAAAAGGATTTAAAGACTTTCTTTAATCATCTGGATGATTGATGTCCATGGTTTCCACAGGAGGGGATGATTGATGCAAAAAGATGGGGAAGAGTAGGTAATAGTCTCCAGGATTATTATAATGCCTTTGGACCTGAGAAAGTCCCGGTTCAGGCATTCTCTTATTGAAATTTAGTAAATGATGTTTTAAAAATATATAATAATCTCCCAGATATCCAGGCAGTTATTAAGGAGGGAGGCATTGAATAAGGGTCACTTATTCTACCAGGATTTTAAAAATCCTCCAAACACGGAGAATTAGGGCTAAAGACAAACAATTTTTTCCTCACAGAAGCAAGTATGCTTTTGTATTTGAATCATAGTGTTACAGAACTTTTACAGTGTTAATGTATTGCGTTTTTTTAATACTTCCTGGCCTGAGAGGATAGGTCTGATACAGGTGAAATGCTGATGATGTCTTTAAGTTAACTCTTAAAAGAGTATGAAGGGAATAAGAGCATGAAAAGTTTTGATCAAGAATCCAGATGCCTCCCAACACTTGGGAGATAGAGATAGATGGATCTCTGTAGCCAAGGCTACACAGAGAAACCTGCATTATATCTAGTTTTTCTCAGCATAATGTTGTGACATTCATGTATATAGCATGTGTTAGTATTCTCTTTTATTATTTCTAAATGCTACTGCATGAGCTATATATTGCATTTTGTTTGTGAACCTATAATAGGGGAGTAGATATTTTTATTTCTCTTGGCTAGATTCCAAGAAGTGACATTGCAGAGTCATGTGGCAGCTTATGTTTCTTATATATTTGACGGACTGTCAATGTTTTCTAAAAAGGCTGTATTCTGGCCGTTAGTTTCTGGTATAACCAGGACAGTAGGCATCTTATACCATGTCGCTTATCTTTTCTTTCGAATTTTGCTACTGTACCATGAATGTAGGTAAGTTACAATCTCTTATAAATACTGCCCTGCTAAGTTGTTTTGTTTATTTGCCTGGCTGTATTAAATGTAATTCCATAAGGATTTAAGCTTAACTTACAAACATTTGGTATCGACAGTATAAAGTTTTAACACCGTATGCTAATGAAACCTCCATTTCGGCCTTGTTACTACCAAGCCCTAGGCTTCAAGGCTCAACTGCAGCAGGAGCCTTCAGTTAAACCCACCTTAGGCTATAGAGGCCTGGGCAGCGAGGGTTTTAGCATAAGAATGAAGGCCAGGCTCCAGGCCACATAGGTTTCTGAGCAGCATAGACTCTCGATATTCATGACATTCGTGGGTACAAGCCACTAATTCAGAATGTACCTTTTATGTGCTCAAAAATGTGTGGTTTTGATAATCACTATCCTTCCTCCAAAATTGATTGACTTTTTAAAGACTCATTCAGTGTGTTTTCCCAGAGTTATTTCATTACGATCTTTAAAGAATGCTAGAAAATGCTGTGCAATGATGGTCTCTCCACCACTTACAGATGTGCAAATCACAGCAGCCAAATCTGCTCAAGTGGCATAATTTCTAGCTGTACAGCTGGCCTTAATACATATTCTCCTGAACTATTTAATCTGTTCACTGATAGTCAATATGTGGCATGGATCCTTGGCCGTTTAGAAAGAGCTAGTTATATTGCACCTGTGAGTAAAGTATATCAGCTTTCATTAAATATACAGGCTTTTGTGGGACAGAACTCAGCTACTCTATGTGGGATATTTGCAGTTTCATTCTGACCTTCCTAATGAAGGCAATGCCCATGCTGATCAGCTTACTGAATCAACATGTTATGTTTAATGCATTTGATAATGTATTTTAAGTCCATCAAAGATTTTATCTTAATGCTGGATGCTTGAAATTTCATTTCAAGATCACAAAGGACCAAGCCATTCAAATAGTCAAACAGTGTCCTTTGTGTACAGAATTTCTGTCAGTAAACTATTTTGGAATGAATCCTCAGGGCATTTTGCTCCTTATCATATTTTGCAGAGAGATGTTACTCATATTCCCTCCTTTGGAAGAATGGTCTATGTCCATGTTTCTGTTGATACTTATTTTCATCTTATTTTTGCCTCTGCACATTCTGGGGAAAAGGCTAAGGATGTTAAAAAGCCGTTGCTTATAGAGTTTCCAAAAGTAATGAAAACAGATTTAAGTTTTGTCAAATTTTGTGTGGAAGACTGAGATTTCTTATAATTTTTATGGGTCTGAGAATTGTGGAAGCAACTCTCATTGCACTCTTAAAGTTTGTCTTAAAACTAAGAAGGGAGAGTATGCTGCCATGCCCAAAGACCATTTATCCTTCACTTTTTATATTTTAAATGTTTTAACTGAGGATTCTCAGTCACTTACTGCAGCTGATAGATGCTGGAGGCATAGCAACGTGGCCTTATCTCAGGATCAATGAAAAAATCTGGCAGATGGCACTTAACATAGACCAGACCTAGTTCTGGTGTGGGGGAGAGGGTCTGTTTGTATTTTTTCCACAGGATGCAGATGACCCACACCTAGACTGCAGTCTCCCTGGGATAGACACAACAACCTCCTGCTGACTGAAGCTGACAACTCAAAGTGGAGAGCAGAGGAGCAGCTGCCCCGCCCTCTCAGAAGAAATAAAATCAACAGTTCTTGTCTTTTAATGCAAATGTTTCTCAGACCTTGAAGCTGGTTGCTTTCCTTTCCCAGAGTGTGGCTCTGTTCTTTGGCAGACAGGAATTATTCTTTAGATGTATGCCTTCTTCTTACTGTGTGCTAACCTACCCTCTAGACATTTTGCATTAGAGATAGCATGGCCTAGGTTAGAGAAGGATTAGAAAAGCGTAAGCGAAAAAGAGAGAAGGAGCTCGGCTGGTTTCAAACATGGTTCTCCACTTCTCCATGGCTCACCACTCTACTACCCTCCCTCCTTGGACCAATGGTCGGCCTGATTATCATTTTAACCTTTGGACCATGGGCTTTCTCACGACTGAAGCTTTTTGTTCAACCACAGCTCAGAGAAAGTAAGGAGAAACACATTCAGGTTCATTATCACTGGCTAGACCTAGAGGACAGGGGCATAGTCCCCAGCTCCCCTGCACATTCCTCAAATCTCAGGCAGGGTTGCCAATGTGCTTGGTACATGGGCTTTAGTATTGAGGAACAAAGAGGGCACAGCCTGGACTGTGCGAGGTAAGGACTCAGTGGAGTCCTCCAACATCCTGAGTACCCTGGACAGCATACTCCATTGCATGGCAGTTGCACAGAAATTCCTCTCAGCCCCCACTCAAAACTGCACCTCTCCAGTAGCTCAGGGACCGTGGGGACGCCCATGGATTCGGATGCCACCTCCTGGAGAATGCCCTTTGGGATGGAGTCTCTGTCGCCCCTCTGAACCTCAACTCATGACTGGTCCTAAGTAAAAGAAAAGGGAGGAGATGTCAGGGACCAAGACCCTGGCTTGAGCCTCTAGGCCTCTGGCTAAAGGCCACCATGGAAACTTACTGAGAAACCAACCACTGAGCCAGCACGACCCCGAGTAAAATAGATGTTCTGGTTTACTTAACAGTAACAGAGAGGTAGCTCTAAAGAATAGAATAGCAGGAACATTCTGTGGCTAGGTTACTTAGCAGCCCTCCCGATAACAGAAAAGTAGCTCTAAAGAATAGAATAACAAGAACATTCCATGGTTAGGTTACCTAGCAACCCTCCCCTGAAGCAAGACCAGTCACCCTTTTACCCTGCCAATATCCTGCTTCCCCTAGCCAGCTTCCTGCAGGTGTTTGAAGACTGCGCCCTCCCCATATTCTGCTTTAGGACTATATAAGCATGTATGAAATTGGAATAAAATTGCAGCCTGAACAGGCTCCCATTTGTCCTGCTGCCTTCTTCACGTCTCCCTTTTCCTTCATTCTCTCTCGTAGGTGGTCTCCCCTGTTGACGTCCTGTGGGTCGGGGCAGCCACCTGTCTCAGCTCCCAATTATATTGGGCCACTAACTACCTTTACCAGGGGTAGCTTACCTGAAATACTTTCAGCATTAAGACTGAAAATGAATGTTAGCAAACATCCTGGTACATTTCAATGGCATAAAGATATCATGAATCACACACACACACACACACACCCTTGAACACCAAGAAGAGAGAAGGGAAAACAAGATACACAACTCAAGAAACAATCAGAAAAGCCTAGATAGTCTCCTTATTTAAGAAGACTAAACGGGGGGGGGGGGCTGGAGAGATGGCTCAGCGGTTAAGAGCACCGTCTGCTCTTCCAGAGGACCCAGGTTCGAGTCCCAGCACCCACATGGCAGCTAACAACTGTCTGTAGTTCCAGTTCCAGGCAAACACCAATAAATAAATAAATAAATAGATAAAGTTTTTTTAAAAAAAAAAGAAGAAGAAGAAGACTAAATGGGGCGCTGGAGAGATGGCTCAGCGGTTAAGAGCGCTGACTGTTCTTCCGGAGGACCTGAGTGCAATTCCCAGCATCCACATGGCAGCTAACAACTGTATGTAATTCCAAAATCTGACACCCTTACATAGTTGTACATGCAGGCAGAACACCTATGCACATAAAATGAAAATAAATAAATAATTTTTAAAAAGACTAAACTGTATGGAAAACCTGGTTTCAATGATACCTGGTTATGCTTATAGAACAATGAACCAATTAAACATTACCATATTGAAATCATTGCTCAGGTGGAAAAAAGAGAAACTTGGATCTTTATATGTTACATTTAAAGTCCTGATCCATATTAGAAATGTCTGAAAGACTAAAGGTGGGAGCCAGTCTTGACACTTCAGAAGTACTTGAGCATAGTTTGGTTTAGACTCTGTTTATTAGGATGCATTGCAAAGCTGATGTGAAAATAATTCTGTCTCCAAACTCAGGGATCTGCCTATAAGTTATCACCAAAGCCATGATGTTTGCAATTTCATGAGCTACCAAAGGACAGTCCATACTATTGGGCTACCTGCCATCCTCAAATGCTTTAGAAGGGCAGAAGGTAAAGAAATCAAGGACCCCAACATTCCAGGAAGAACAACCAGTACAGATAAAGGTCCTAAGACAAGAAAGAAATGTTACACACTCAAAGATAGAAATGGATAAAGAATGTTTAGGATACAGACACAGTAAACAAGGTATGTTATGACAAGCTATGAAGAAAAGAAAAAAAACCAAAAGATCTGATCTAAGAGCTATGGGAATCCATTAAGTAGTTGAGCACCAAATGTTAGGCTCCAGAAAAGTGAAGTTGAAAGTCAACCAAAGCTGACTTTCAGAGACAACAATAAGGCTGTACCTAAAGCTGTGGAGAGAAAGCATCCTGGACACGTACAGCTCTAAAGAGGAAGGTATCCTGAGTGTCAGAAGTCAGGCTACACTTACAGATGTGAGAAAAAAGGAATACTGACTATTGGTAAGTCAGACTATACCCGCAGCTATGATCCAGTGGGAGATTGTCTGCCTGCAGGATGTGGGAATCCTGCTCCTCTCTGAGAGAGATTTGTTTAGAGTTGGGCTCTGCTCCACTCTGCTAAAAGAGATTCCCAAAAGCGATGTCTGCTTCTTCTCAGCTCTGTTACTTCTCTGCTTCACTCACCTAGAGGGGAAACTCCTGCAGAAATGTAGCAGTCAGCCTCAACTCCAGCTTTGGCTCTGGCTCCAACTCCAGTAAAAAGTTGCTACTTTTGCTCTATTCCAAACAGAAGTGGCTATTGCTTCTCTTTTCTGGTCCATTAGCAAATTTCCCAGCAGAAAAGGACTTCACCAAAACTCATTCAAGAGATTTATTTGAAAGGGAGGAATCCAGGAGTAGGACTGCCTCTACCAGAGTAGAAAAGAACAGCTGCCAACTAAACAGGCACAGGGCTTATTATGGGGGAGTCTTAGGGGCAGAAATTTTCCAGAGAAACTTTGAGGGTGGGAATTGGTCAAATTTCAATCCCTGATCTTGAAAAAGCCTCTGGGATTGGCTGGACTTTGTGCTCAGGGAATAGCTGGTTTTTCTGATCAGGGATTGGTAGATTGATTGGTTTTTCTGATCAGGGATTGGTAAATTGATTGGTTTTTCTGATCAGGGGTTAGTTGGGTCTCATTCTTACTTGTTCATGTGTTTCTTTTGCTCTCGTTTCAGGCCAAAGTGTGTGTCGTGTCGTTCATTGGCTCTGGCTCCAGGGTCAAGGTATGTTTCATTGTCTGGCCTTTTATCCTACACATAGGGATTTATAAATTCATTTTTCCCATGAGTTTACAGGAAAAAACAATGTAAAAGTGGGACACATAAAGTGTTAACAGATTGTTGACACTGTCATTTTTTTCTACAGTACTCTTGTACAATATTCTTATACAACTGAATGAAGGTATGCTAGATAATGATCTTACCAAATACTTTATAATAATAAGCCTTCACTACTTTTACAAGCACTCAGACTATTATAATATGCAAAGGCTTCAACATATTGATTGCACACAAAAAGTTTGACTCTTGTATAAAGTACAAAACTTCAACATAGTGACTATATTTTTAGGATTTCTCCGCAGTATGGCTTTTTCTCATGATTTCGAAGACTACTAATACATGCAAAGGCTTTACCACATTGATTACATTCATAGGGTTTCTCCCCAGTATGTGTTCTTTTATGCATCTGAAGATTTCCCTGTTGTGTAAAGGTTTTACCACATTGATTACATTTATAGGGTTTCTCTCCAGTATGTGTTCTTTTATGTATTTGGAGAATACTATGATGTGCAAAAGCTTTGCCACATTGGTCACATTCATAGGGTTTCTCTCCAGTATGTGTTCTTTTATGTGTTTGGAGATTACCATGATGTAGAAAAGTTTTACCACAATAATGACATTCATAGGGTTTTTCTCCAGTATGTGTTCTTTTATGCATTTGAAGATGGCTATGACGTGCAAATGCTTTACCACATTGATTACATTCATAGGGTCTCTCTCCAGTATGTGTTCTTGCATGCATTTGAAGAGCACTGTGATGAGCAAAGGTTTTGCCACATTGATTACATTCATAGGGTTTCTCTCCAGTATGTGTTCTTTCATGCTTTTGAAGAATACTGTGATAAGCAAAGGCTTTACCACATTGATTGCATGCATGGGGTTTCTCTCCAGTATGTGTCCTTTTATGCATTTGAAGATTACCACGTTGGGCATAGGCTTTATCACACTGATTACATTTATAGGGCTTCTCTCCAGTATGGATTCTTTCATGTATTCGCAGAATACTGGGATGTGCAAAAGCTTTACCACATTGGTCACATTCATAGGGTTTCTCTCCGGTATGTGTTCTTTTATGTGTTTGCAGATTACCAAGATGTACAAAGGCTTTATCACAATAATTACATTTATAGGGTTTCTCTCCAGTATGTATCCTTTTGTGCATTTGAAGATTACTGTGACGTGAAAAGAATTTCCCACATTGATTACATTCATAGGGTTTCTCTCCAGTATGTGTTCTTGCATGCATTTGAAGAGCATTTTGATGAGCAAAGGCTTTACCACATTGACTACATTCATAGGGTTTCTCTCCAGTATGTGTTCTTGTATGTATTTGAAGAATATTTAGATTTACAAAGGCTTTACCACATTGATTACATATATAGGGTTTCTCTCCAGTATGGGTTGCTTTATGATTTTGGAGATTATTGTGGTATCCAAAAGCTTTGCCACACTGGTCACATTCATAAGGTTTCTCTCCAGTATGTGTTCTTTTATGCGTTTGAAGATTACCAGGATGTACAAAGGCTTTGCCACATTGACTACATTTATAGGGTTTCTCTCCGGTATGTGTTCTTTTATGCATTTCAAAATGGCTGTAATGAGCAAAAACTTTACCACATTCATTACATTCAAATGGTTTCTTTCCAATGTGTGTTCTTCTATGGATTTGAAGATTGTTGTGACTTAAAAGGACTTTACCACATTGGTAACATTCATAGGATTTCTCTCCAGTGTGTATTCTTGTATGCCTTTGAAAAGCAGTGTGATAAGCAAAGGCTTTGCCACATTGATTACATTTGTAGGGTTTCTCTCCAGTATGTCTTCTTTCAGGCCTTTGAAGATGACCATCATATGCAAAGGCTTTAACAGATTGAGTATATACAGAAGGTTTTTCTCTATTATGGCTTCTTTCATGCCTACAAGGATAATTGCCACATGTAAAAGCTTTACTACATTCAATACAGTTGAATCTTTATATCTGTATTAATTAATTTTAAAACATGGTCCAATTGTAAAGAGGAATCAGATCTTAGAGGTTCATCCCTGTGCTTATACTTATGTTGTTTCCTTTCATTAAGGGTTATTTTCAGTGTTTTAAGATACCTATGACTGTAAGATCATTTATCACATGGTTCACATTTACAGAATATTTTTCTTTTTTTATTATGAATAAAGTCTCATTTTTTTTCCATGCATCCCCTTGTTCAAACTCCCTTCTCCCTCCCACCCCTCCCAGTTACTCTCTCTTCTCCCCATCTCCTTATCTCCTCCCCCAGAATATTTTTTCTGTGAGTTTTTTTTACATATTTGAAAAGAACTATAAATAAAGCTTTACCACATTTATTGTATTTGTAAGTTATGCTACATTTACAAAGTGAACTAGGACAAATTAAGAGTATTTATATAGTCCCAGAATACATAGGACTTTTCTACAGTGTAAATTTGTTGATGTATGAACAATGAAGCTGAAAAACCAATTACTTGTATACCTGAATCAAATTCAACAAGTATATTCAATGTTGGGGCTGTTACATAACTTCTAATTCAAGTGAGAAGTATTTTATGTCTCTCTATGTCCCTATGCTCTTAAGTGACACATAACTAGTAAAGAAAAAATAAATAAAAAGTTTCCACATTGAATTCATACAGCTTGACTTTTTGTTCCTCATAGACATATGGTATAGGGATTAAGGTTTCTCCACAACTACATCTCACTAACATAGCACAGTCACAAAAAGGATATGAGTAAAATTAGCTTTACTATGGACTATTTGCTTATTAAAAGAATTTGGAGACATACTTATTATCAAATCAAATGTATACCTTTTGCAATATGAGTAGTATAAAACTAAATAAACTGGCAGTTCTATAACCTAACTCTCATGGATCTATGATTTACATGGTGGTATCTGTTAAGGCATTGTTTCCTTGTCTTCTTTCTTAAAAGAATGCCTTGACAACCAATTTACCAGCCTGAAATTGAGGCATATGGTTTTGTGAGAACTTAATAATCATCAAAGAACATTAAGCTGTGCTTATTTACATTGATGCTTTGATTTAAAACTTCCAAGACACGTTATAATTCCTTCAGAGGCATATTTGTATCAGCTCACACATGATAATTACCTTTCATGTCTTCTAGAACTTTGAATATGTTCTTCAATATTATGGTCTTCCCAACTGTATCCTAAAATATAGTACCAGAAAACATACATTATATTATTAAAAATTGTGTAAAAATTTAAGTTACTATTATCAGTGAACCTTATAACCATGCCTAATTTATTTAACTTACTCTTCTTTCTCAAATTACAGAATAGTATAACAAACCAAGGAATAGTTTCCCCTTATTTTAAAAAGTAAAATAAAATTTAGTCTTACCTATGGTAGTGAGGTTCCTGTAGGTCTCTACCATCACATCTTTGTAGAGATTCTTCTGGGAAGGATCCAGCAAAGTCCACTCTTCCAAAGTGAAGTTGATGTGCACATCATCATAGGTCACTGCATTCTAAAATATCCCATTGACATGTATAACAGAAAGCATGATAATGACAACAATGCAAATGTATACTTTTTGGCAGTGTGGTCATATAATTGGGGTGCTCTCCACATTAGACCATGTCACATAAACATTATAATGTAATCACTGAATCACTTTAGAAGTAAACTGAATAGGAGGTTCACCACTGTCATTTCTTTACCCTGTGAATAAGATATCACCTTGCAAAGAAAATGCCTATTACAAAACATATAGAGACAAGTAAAGAGATCTACAGTACAGAGTAAATGAAGGAAATTGTATAAACAATTATTACTTACAAAATAGAAAAATAAGGTGAATTAGCTGCAGGTATTGGCTCATACTTTTAACTCCTGTGCTTAGAAGTCAGAAGCAAGTATATCTGCCTCAGAGTTAAATGCTAGCCTAGTCTGCACAGCCAGTTTGAGGAAAGTCACTGGATAGCGGTAGTGCATGTCTATGATACCAGTGCTTAGGAGGCAGAGGCAGGCAGATTACTAAGTTTGATGCCAGCCTGGTCTACAGGGTGAGTTCCTGGACAGGCTCTAAAGCTATATAGAGAAGCCCTCTCTTGGAAAAAAACCTTGTTTTGGGGGCTGGAGAGATGGCTCAGAGGTTAAGAGCACTGACTGTTCTTCCCGAAGTCCTGAGTTCAATTCCCAGCAACCACATGGTGGTTCACAACCATCTATAATGATATCTGGTACCCTCTTCTGTATAATATATACATAATAAATAAATAAATCTTGAAAAAAAGAAAAAACCTTATCTCCCATTCAAAAATAAGTCAAACAAACAAAAAAACAAAAGGAACTCAGAGGTTTCTAGTGACATTTCTACAAAAAGTTATGCACTCACTCCATTTCTGTATTCATCTTTCAGAAACTTGAAGTGCCCCAATTAAAACTGTAACATCAGTAAGCTTTTACTAAAAGGTTCTGTATGTTTAAACAGTTACAAATGGACAGATGAAAACATTGGCAATATAAATGCTGATCATAAATAATCAACACAGGGGGCTGGAGAGATGGCTCAGCGGTTAAGAGCACCGTCTGCTCTTCCGGAGGATCCGGGTTCGATTCCCAGCATCCACATGACAGCTCACAACTGTCTGTAGTTCCAGTTTCAGGCAAACATCAAGGCAAATAAATAAATAAAAAAGTTTTTTTTTTTAAAAAAAATAATCAACACAGAAGAAATAGCTCAGTGGTAAAGAGCTCTTGGTGGTCTTGAATACAGGTGGGTTCAATTGCTTATACCTACTTGGGGGATCGCACTATCCATTATTTCACATTCAGGGCTCTGAGACCATCTTTTGATCACTGTGAATACCAAGTACCCATGTGGTGCATACCCATGCATATAAGTAAAATATTCGTTTTCATTTAAAAAATTCAAAAGAAACACACCAAGCAGGAAGAAGGTAATGTACCTGTGATCCAATGACTCAGAAGGCTCAGGCAGTATTAATGTCATGAGTACATGTCATCCTGAGAAACAGAATGACACCGTCTGCCAAATTTTAATATTCAAGATATGAGTGAAGCTCAGTACAACTATGCTTGCCATGAACTAAAACCTACATTCCAGGTCCATCACACAATAATATAAAACAAAAAGCCAGAATGTTGGCCCACCTTTGATCCTAGAACTTGGGAAAGAGTCCAGGGGATCTCAGAGTTCGAGGTTAGTTTGGTGTACAGAGCTACTTTCAGGACAGTCAGACCACACACAGAGAAACTTTGTCTTCAAACAAACAAACAAAAACACCAAAGTGTATCAAACTGGCTTAGCACTGAATAGCAATTGCTTCTACTATATCTTATATGATTTATGAACCGAGTCTATAATGATGGTAAAGGCATGACAACACAAGAAGGAAGATGGCTGATTAGTTTCAAGCACCACACAGTAGACATAAAAATCAGAAAATGGGCTGAGAATATAGAGACTAATACACACCTCCAATGAGGAATTTCATCTAGAAAGGCTCATTTTACTAATGGTTTCACAAGCAATTGAAAAAACAGTCATCAAAGAGAGAAATATGTTCAAATACACCATCCTATCTGGAAGATTTTTCATTCAATCAACTACATAAATGGTCATCCATAATGAAAATGCATTTAGTCACTTCAATGATCCTCATAGTCTGCAATAACCCCTATGTACTGATACTTTGTTTATACTCTAACAAATAAAGCTTGCCTGAAGATCAGAGGGTAGAGCTAGTGACTAGATAACCATAGAGGCCAGGCAGTGGTGATACACACCTTTGATCTCAGCACTTGGTAGGAGGAAGTAGTATGATCAAGAGTTCAAGTCTGGAGTTGAACTGAGAAACAGCCTGGACTACATGAGAAACAGCCATGAAGTGGAAGCTCATGCCTTTCATCCCAGAACTTGGGATGCACAAGCCTTTGATCCCAACACAAGGCAGGTAGATACAGAAAGTGATATGGCTGGATAGAGAGGAATATAACTTGACTTTCAGGCTGAGGAGTTGCTGAGGTTAGAGGTGGCTTACTCCTTTCTCTCTGTTCTTTCACCATAATGCTCTTTTATACTGTAAAGATTTTTCACTTGTATTGGTTTAATAAAATGCTGATTAGCCAATAGCCAGGCAGGAAGTATAAGCAAGGCAACCAGACTGGGAAAATGAAAGGCAGAGAAGCAGTCACCAGCCAGATGCAAAGGAAGCAAGATAAGAATGCTGTGCTGAGAAAAGATACCGAGTCATGTGGCTAATCACAGATAAGAATTATGGGTTAATTTAAATGTAAAAGCTAGTTAGTAATATGCTTGAGCTACTGGCTCATAATTTGCTCTAATATTAAGCCTCCATGTCAATTATTTGGGAAGTAGCTGCTAGGTATTTGGGAGTTATTAGTGGGACATAAACTTTTGGCTACATACCCCTATATCTGACTCTGGGTTTTTATTATTAAGACCAATTAAAATTTGAGCTAAATCTGGTACTCAATGTGGGGTATGGATTTGCAAAAAAAGCTGCTTTCCTTTGGCTTTGCAGCCACTGTCACAGGCCGAAGCTACATGTAACAAAGTCACTAGCTGACTGGCTAAGGTTTTCCTTTCTTTTCCCCAAGCCTCTGAACAAGCTAGGATTTTTCTGTTGCAGCCTCTCTGTAGCAATCTCCATAGGCTTTTGGAATCTAAAATCACAGGAGTTAGCCACTTTTGGACATTCCCCAATAAAGACAGCTGGGTCTTTGGTTTCCCTGTCTTGGTGGGTTGTGGGCTTTCCCAGAACACCCTTCCCCAAGGGCTGCTGCCACTCTAGGTAGGTGCCTTTTAAACTTCTTGGGCATTTACTGTTGTATACAGAGCAGTCAACCTCCCATCTCCATTGTCATTGTTGGCAGATTTGATGAGACATTTGAGAATTCTTAAAGAGAGAAATTAGTTAAAAGAGTTTTTCACCACATTAAAAAGGGGAAACACTATTACAATGGAGAGAGTGCCAAGATAGAAGTTTAAAAAAAATTATGAAAACAGATCACAGAGATACACAGAACTAGACAGAGAAATTTAAAGGAGAAACAATACTAGCATTGCATTATAAGGTTAGACAGGAACAGCCCAAGGTTTTCAAACAGCCAATTTTAATTTATCCAGTAACTGTCAAAGGACAGATATCTCCAAGTCTATATAAAAGCTAAATGGATTCTTGCAAAATGTTAAATTTAAAAAGATTCAAGAAAGTTACAGTTTCATCTGTGGCCTATATTCACCTTTTGTGAGGCAGATGTCAAACTCATGGTCAACTTGTAATAGAATTATCCCTTAAGACTGGAGAGATTTAACTACAGTAGTCTTGGAGCCTGATCCTCAATGGCAGTGGAGGACCATGTAGAAAGATGAGGCTAAGACTAGAGACAATAAAGCAGGGGTAGAGGTATGAAAATCTTCCAAGACCAACTTCTTGGAGAGAAAGATTGTGCTAATGTAGAGAGGCAATCTCTATATGATGATCATCCCCTGACATTATGCCTCACAGCAGCTTTGAATGCCTGAGACAGAACTGAAGAAGCAGAAAACAAAACTAAGACGTTGACTAAAGTTATACAGGGTTCAAAAGAAACCTTCACTGATTTCTTTTTTTAATATTTATTTTTATTTTATGTGCATGGGTGTTTTGCCTGCATGTATAACTGTGTAAAGGTGTCAGATCTTGGAATTACAGACAGTTGTTAGCTACCATGTGGTTGCTGGGAATCAAACTCAGGTCCTCCAGAAGAACAGTCAGTGCTCTTAACCACTGAGCCATCTTTCCAGCTTCCACTGATTTCTTACAAAGACTGACTTTAACAGTAAACAGAATGATATCAAATTCAGAAGCTCTGGCTTTTGAAAATGCTGATGCACAATGCAAAGAGACAATTAAGGCAGTAAAAGCAAGATCAGTACCTTAGAGGAATGGATCTGATACACAGTCAATACCAAATCTCATAACAATGATGATGCTTGGATAAGAGAAGTGATATCCAGAGGTTTGAAAAAAAAATCAAAATGCTAAGTGTTTCAATTTCAGTAAATAAGGTCACCCAAAAAAAACTGTAAATAGGTCTTTCTTAGAAACAATATTTTTGCTAAGGATAATTCCAACAAAATGCCCCTCCCTCCAGGAATATACAGAAGGTATTGCAAAGGCAGACATGAACCAATGAATGTAGATTAACAAGGGTCAGACAAGGTAACCTTTTGCTACTGGGAAATACCTGCGAGAGGCCCCATATCAAATTTGGTTCAGCCATTTCCTGTCATCATGTGAGAAACTCCTTCTTAGAGCAATTAAAAACCTAATGCCTAATGTAAAAGGCCATTCTGCTCTAGAAGATAGAAGACCTTCAGAAATTAAAGCAAAAATTTCAGGAAAAACCCATAAATAAAAATTGATAAATATTAGATAGATTTGATTAGAAGAGGTGATAGTTCGACCATTCAATCTAAACTAACTTATAAAATTATCAAATGTCGGGGGCTGGAGAGATGGCTCAGCGGTTAAGAGCACCGTCTGCTCTTCCAGAGTACCTGGGTTCGATTCCCAGCACCCACATGGCAGCTAACAACTGTCTGTAGTTCCAGTTCCAGGCAAACACCAAGGCAAATAAATAAATAATAAAAAAAAAAAATATCAAATGTCTTTCATTTGATCAAATATAACTTGCCCAAAGGGAAACTACACAAAGCTAGGGTTGGGGAGGGTTTTATTTTTGTCTTCCTATGAATATAGAACCAACCATCTTGAGTAATTTAAAGACCTTTGGACAAATAAGCATCCAAAAATGGGGAAACTACTGAAGAAAAATTACCAAGAAAAGGAATAATCTGACCTAATGCAATCTTTGAAGTAATCAAAAAGATGATGAGGCCTCACAACAGTGATTACACCAGGACTATGATAACACTACTAAACTGATAAAAACCACCCAAAGATCAGTTTTGGACTACAAACTGCTGGGGATAATATTGAGGTGGTTAGTTAGCTGAGATGATCCAGCCTCACATGGTACTCAATCCCTCATAGACATAGCAGGTTCTGACTATTATGAGTAAAGCCACTGTGAACACAGTTGAGCAAGTGTGGTAGAATGAAGGGTCATCTTTTGGGTATATGCCCAAGGATGGTATAGCTGAGTATTGAGGTAGACTGACTCCCAATTTTCTGACATTGCATATTGATTTTCATGGACAGTGGCTGTACAAGTTTGCACTTGCAACAACAATGAACCCCCTTGTCCCATGTCCTTGACAGCATTAGATGTCACTTATGTTATTGATCTTAACCATTTTGACAGGTATAAGATGAAATCTCAAAGTAGTTTCGATATGCATTTCCCTGATGGCTAAGGGTGTTGAACCTTTCTTCAAGTGTTTCTCAGCCATTTTAGATTCCTCTACTGAGAATTCTGTTTAGAGGTGTATCCCGTTATAATTGGATTATTTGGCTTGTTGTTGTCAAGTTTTTTGAGTTCTTTGAAATTCTGAGCAAGTCAACCCAGAAACATATAGAAAACCATGGCATGTACTCACTTATAATGAATATTAGCAGTTAAGTGAAGTATAATCTCAGTAATCACAGTTAATCACAGTACAATCCATAGATACAGAGAGGCTAAATAACCAGAATGGCTCTAGGGGAGATGCATGGATCTCACTTTTAAAGAGGAAATAGAATTCGTGAGTACACTAGAGGCAGGTGGGGATGAGAACAGCAGAGACCAGATGAACAAGAAAGGGGCAGAAGGGAGGGTACAGGGAGGGATGGCTGGACTAGGGGGCTTTTAGAAAGTGATACAGAAACAGTGCAATGAAAACTTCCTGAACCTATAGGGTTTACCCTAGTGAGGACTCCTAGTTATAAAGATCTAAACTGTTCTCTGCTTCTGTCTCCTGAGTGCTAAGATTAAAGAAATGTGTCACCATGTTCGGACTTCTGTGGGTAACAATGTGGCTGGCTCTGTCCTCTGAGCTTTAGGCAAACGTTATTTCTTTAGAACCTACACAATATACCACAAGCCTCCTCAGGAACGAACTTATGATCTTGTTAACAAAGATGAGAGAGAGACAAAGAGAAGAGAAAGGGGGGAGGGGGAGAGAGAGAGAGAGCGAGAGAGAGAGAGAGAGAGAGAGAGAGAGAGAGAGAGAAAGAGAGAGAGAGAGAGAGAGAGCCCTAAGAACCCACTGAAATGGAACTTACACAGTCACGGAAACTGTAACATGGCTTTGTATCAATTCTCTAATGTGGCTCCCCTCACAAGACCACACATTCCCAAAGTCCTTTCTTTCTACCAATACCTGTGCAAAGTCCATGATAAACATCTCTTTTTAGCCTGGCATGGTTACATGAGGCAGAGGCAGATGGATCTCTGTAAATTCCAGGCCTAGCCTATCTATCACATAATGAGTTCTAGGCCAAGCAGGGTTAGAAAGTGAGACCGTGTCTCAAAACAGACTCACTCCAAAGGTCTCTACTTAATACACTTTAGGGTTTAAAAATGGTTTAACAGGACCTTGCAACTATCCATTTACTTCTGCATTATTAGGCCAGTTGCAACAGTGTATGCCTATAATCCAATGCTTTTAAGGCAAGATAAGAAGCAGACAGTAGAAATCCTGAAAGCCTATGAACATGTAGCAGCAAACTAGGGACCCTGTCTCCAACATGCTGAGGGAAAAGGACCAACACATAACTTTTACACTCATGCCATGACACACACATATATATTTTCACATATACATAAACACATATATACAGTCATAGTAAATAAATAATAAAGCAGCAAGTTGGATGATATGGCATGAATCTTCTATAATACTTGGGAGGCAGAGGCAGGCAGAATCCTGGGAGTTTAGGGCTAATCTTGTCTACATTCTGAGTCCAACAACAAGCAGAAATTATAACAAGAATATAAGAAATATATAAGAATATATAAGAAATAAATAAATAAGAATAAATAAATACATAAGAAATTATAACAAGTCTCTCCAACAAGAGAGACTATGTCTCAAAATAAATGACTCATCCTGAAATCCTTTCTCAAAGTGCACTGGAGTCTCCGCTTAACCTCATCCACTGGACAATCTGTAAGCAGAAACCAAAAGCAATGCTCTGCACTACACATCTGGAGAGACAGTACATGGATCTGCTCTACAGCAGGAGAGTAGACTTCTCTTGAATCATAGACTTTAGAGACTAGACTTGACCTTCAGATAAGATAAATCATACAGGTAGGCAGCCATGGGGACACAGGCTTAGGACCAGAGTAAGGAATAGTGTGAACCTTGTGTGAGGACCATCAGCATAACAAAGTTATTAAACTAACTATGCTGATCTACCTTCTAGCTCACATTTCTCTTTTCCCACTTTCTGTCCAGCATTTTTTGTCAGTTGTTTAGTGGGTCTTTGCCATTCTGACTGCAAGTAACACAATTCTTTTTTTTTCCACAATTCTTTTTTTTTATTAAATTTATTTTACATGCCAACTAGTTTAACTAGCTCCCCCTCTCTCCTCTCCTCTCATTCCCTTCCCCCACCTCCTTTCTCCCCTCCCCTGGCCACACCTACTCCTGAAAAAGAAAAAGGCCTCCCCTGAGAGTCAATAAAACATAACATACCAAGTTGAGGCAGGGCCAAGCTCATCCCTGCTGCTCAAGGCTGAACAAGGCATCCCACCATAGGGAATAGGTTATAAAAAGCCAGTTCGTACACCCACTGCTACAGACCCCACAGACAGCCCAACCTACACAACTGCCACCCATGTACAACCATGCAGAGGGCCTAGGCTAGTCCCATGCAGGATCCTTAGCTGTCCGTCTAGAGTCTGTGAACTCCAAGGAACTGGGGTCAGATGTCTCTGTGAGTTTCCCCATTATGTTTGTGACCACTCCCCTTGCTCATATACTTTGTCCCTGTCTTCAACTGGACTCCTGGTCTCAGTGAAGTGCTTGGCTGTGGGTCTCTAACCTTTAATCCCATTAACTCCAGAACAGATCTTTCTGTGTTTCTGTGAGTTCAAGGCTGACTACCAAATACAGTAGCTCAAGCCTTTAGTCTTAACCTGGATGAGATATAGGTGGGCAAGAAGGGCATTTAAGGCAGGTTTAGGAAAACAGCAGCAATTAGAAGCTACCAGGAAGTGAAGCTGAGGAAGCTAGAAGTTGGCTGGGTGATATTTGACTGTGGTGTTTCCTCTCTTTGATATTTCAGACTTTCCCTGATATCTGGCTCTGAGCTTCTTTCAATACAACCAGAATTCACCAACACATAACACTATTTCAAAATCTAGAGAGGAAACAAAAACCAAGACGAATAACACACACTCAATAAGGATAATCCCAGACCTAAAATCATCTCAAACCCTGAAGCCTAGATACCAGCACAGAAGCATAAACAGTAACAGCCAAGGCACTATGTGTCCACTAGAGCCGAGCTCTCCTACCACAGCAGGCCCTGAATATTCCACCATGGCTGAAGCCCAAGAAAAAGACCTTAAGGCCAACTATATGAGGATGCTAGAGTCCCTTAGAGATGAACTGAATAAAGTCCTTAAAGAAAGGCAGGCAAGCACAAGCAAACCAAAGGAGGAAATGAATCAAAGTGTTCAGGACCTGAAAATCACAATAGAAACAAGAAAGAAAACACAAACTGAGGAATTCTGGAAATAAAAAATTTAAGAACGCAAACAGGAACTACAGAGGCAAGCTTCACCAACAGAATACAAGAGATAGAAAAGAGAAGCTGAGCCTGCATTGAAGATAAAAGACATGGAAACATTAGTCAATGCAAATGTTAAATCTAAAGAAATTCCTGACACAATCTAAGATATTACAAAAGAACTAATGCAAGAATAATAAAGAATAGAGGAAAAAGAAGAAACTCAGGTCAAAGGCACAGAGAATATTTTCAAAAAATTATACAAGAAAATGCTCCTAATCCAGAGAGGCTTATCAAAGTAAAGGAAACACACCAAATAGACTGAACTAGAAAAAAAAGTCCCTTCACCACATGATAATCAAACACTAGCCACACAGAACAAAGAAAGAATATAAATGCTTCAAGGAAAAAACACCAAGTAGCACATAAAGGCAGGCCTATTAGAATTACACTTGATTTCTCAGTGGAGATTCTAAAAGCCTTAGACACATGTGCTGTAGACTCTAAGAGACCACAGATGCCAGCTAAGACCACTATACATAGCAGAAGGAGAAAATAAAATATTCCGTAACAAATCAAAGTTAAACACTATCTATCTACAAATCCAGCTGTACAGAAGTTGCTTCTTAGAAGAAAAACTCTAAACCACAGAGGGTAACTACACCCATGGAAACACAGAAAAGAAATAATGTCACATCAGCAAAGTATCGGGACTGTGAGAGGCCAGCTCCCATGGTCCACTTCGGAGTAATAAAAGAAATGCCTCACCCTCACAGTAGCAAAGAGAAAGGATAAACTCTGTTTGTTTGTTTGTTTGTTTTTTAATCTGTGAATTATGAATGAATCTCTAACTGACTGGTAAAATAAGGAGACACACACACACCTTGGTAACTTTCTCTTTTACTTCTTAAAAATTGTTCTCTGACTCTTTCTGTCTCCAGTCAGCTACATATCTCCACATTGCTAAATTCTATACACACAACTACATATCTTATTTTATACACATATGACCATACATCCCTATACACAGTTACATCTATTTTCCCATCTATCTTTTACGTACATTCTCTTCTACATCTCTTTTTATACACTTTCATCTTTCTTGCCTCCACAGTCACAAATCTCCATACAGCCATAGCTATTCATTTAAGATGCACATACATTAGAATGTCATCCAATGGTACAGGCAGGTGACAGGGAAGTTCTTCAACTCTAGAGAATACAGAATCCTGTACTAGCAAACAACCTTTCAAAGGCAAAGATCTCACATGATGTCAAGGTGAGAGTTCCTCCTTCTGTGAAACTCTCTGGAGCTGCAGATTACAAATACCTACACTCAACCAGTTTTACTTAAATTCCGTTTTTTTTTTTTTCTTAGGCTCCATCTCCTAACTGTTCTGCCTCAGAGTAACTGAGATGGCATTGAGCAAGCTGTAGTAAGCTCTTCTTGCAATCCTGATAAGCAGACTCATTTGGTTATCATTGCTCCACACTTGTTGAGTTTTTGTTTTTAAATCCTCCATATCAACCTCTGCAGATGTGTGAATGACACAATGGACTGAACAAATGCCCCAGTCTCTGCAGCCTCTGTTATACAGCTCTCAGTGGTCAAACCACTTTTCTTTCTAATTCTACAAGAAGCAGTGAACCTGGCTCTTCAGATCTAACACCAACCTTAAACTATTTGGAGGATCACGTGGGACATATCTCCATCACTCAGAAGCTGGGAGGAAAACTGCCATGAATCAGTAGCCAGCCTGGGCTAGATAACAAAACAACAACAAAGTTCCATTTGAGATAGAGAGAGCAGGCCCAAGAATTTCAAGTCACTGAAATACTCTTAAACCTAAGAATGGCATGAGCTGAGCGACACTTAACTACATCACTCTGGTTTCTGTACAGGAAATAACATTTACAAACTTGTTTAGACACTATGAAAATCAAAATGGTGGGGCTGGAGAGATGGCTCAGAGGTTAAGAACACTGATTGTTCTTCCAGAGGTCATGAGTTCAATTCCCAGCACCCACATGGTGGCTCACAGCCATCTATGATGACATCTGGTACCCTCTTCTGTATACTGTATACATAATAAATAAATAAATAAATCTTTAAAAAAGAAAGAAAGAAAATCAAAATGGCAGCTCCTCAGAAAACTGGGAATAGATCTACCCAAGATGCTGCTAAATCACTCTTGGGCATGTATCCAAAGGATGCTCCACCCTACCACAAGGACATCTGCTCAACTATGTTCATAGCAGCTTTATGCCTAATAGCCAGAAACCAAAGACAACCTAGGTGTCCCTTAACCAAAGAATGGATAAAGAAAATGTGGTGCATTGATACAATGGAGTATTATTACTTGGGTATTAAAACAAGGACCTCACAAAACTTGCAGACAAATAGATGGAGCTAGAAAACAATCATTCTGAGTAAGGTAACCAAGACGTAAAAAGACAAAGATGGTATGAACTCACTTGTAAGTGGATATTAGCTGTAAAGTAAGGAGTATTCAAGCTACAATCCACAGACCCAGAGAACCAATTAACAAGGAGGCCGCAAGGGGGCACACATGGATCTTTCTGGAAAAGGAAATAGAATCGATTTTCTGGATAGACTAGGGGTAGGTGGGGATGGGAAGGGGAGAGAACAGGCTTCTGGGAAACCGGGGACATTTGGGAGTCGATATGAAAACCCAGTACAGCCACTGTTACATAGCTCTCATTGGCTGGACCACTTTCCTTTCTAACTCTAAAAGAAGCAGAAAACCTACCAACTCTCTGGATACTTTTTGGAGTCTATGAAAATGACCCTAGAGAGCAAGGCTTTTAGCATTGGGACTGGGATGCCAACCTGTGGATATGTATTACATATTCAATAAAACCTGAATATTGGGGAGAGAGCACACAGTCAAATCCTAGGCAGACAGCTCAGGAAATTCTTAAACCTTGAATACAAAGATAAACAGCTGAGTCAGTCACATGCACCTTTAATCCCAGCACAGGGAGAGTGGGAGTGGTGACCTCTACCCTTGATCCCACAACTCCAGAGACAGAACTTCTTCTGTTTCTATGAGTTCAAACTACACGCCTTTAATCCTAATCTGGATGGGATAGGGTATATAAGGATTGAGAAACCAGGCAGACACAGAACCAACCGGCAAAAGCAACCAGGAGCAGTGAGGCTGAGGAAGTTGCAAGACAGCTGGGTGAGAATTGACTGCGGTGCTTCCTCTCTCTGATATTTCAGTCTTCCCCCTATATTTGGCTCTGAGTCACATTCGTGCAACTACACCAACCCAGCCACAAAAACCTTCAAAGTACAATTAGTCCTACTTGCAAGATGCTACATTATTGGTGGCTCAAAACTTGTGGGAATAGATAAGTTTTTTTTGGGCCGGTTCCATGAGAGAAAGCTCATGCCAAACACAGCTTGGATGTCCAAGAATCTGAAGCTCCATAGACCAGAGATCTAGGATAAAACCAAGAAATCTAGCCAAAAAAAAAAAAAAAAGGTCAATAAAATGATTCCTGTGCCGCGCCCAATCCCGTCCAGCAGGAAAAGACACAGCACCAGGATTCTTCTGTGGTAATTGACCAGGTCCTTTATTGTTACAGATACTTCTTGCAGTAGTAGCCCCTTGCAGTAGTTCTTCCTACTCTCAACCTGTGCAGCCAGTTTTAAGCTCAAGTCCTTCACTCAGCCAATGCCGCGTGGGCCTTCACCATAGGGCCACGCACACGGAAGCAAGCTAGTCAATTCAGCACATCCCATGGATGGAGTTAATTATTACTAGAAGCATTCACCATCAGGAAGGCGGGGAACAGGAGCCAGCGGCATCTTTAAGGTGCGGCAGCTCCCAACAGATTCCTAATGATATTCTGCTATACTCAAAAATGGTACTTAGCCTAATTGTATTCAGACAACCTTAATCCAGATACTGATGGGAGCAGATGCAGAGACAGGATAGGAGAGATAGAGAAGAAGAATTGCAGCAGCCAGAGGACTGAGGACACCAGGAGAACATAGCCCACAGAATCAAATAACCAGGCATCATAGGTGCTCACACAGACTGAAGCAGCAATCATAGATCTTGTAAACGTCTGTGCTAAGTCCTGTGTATATATTATTTCTGTAGGACTCCTAAAAGGCGGAGTGTGTGTGTGTGTGAGGGATGCCTTTCACTCAATTATCTTCTCTTTATTTACATTTTCCTTTTACCAGGTTACCTTATCAAAGACTTGATATGATGGTTTGTGCCTAGTCTTATTGTAAGATGTTATGCCATGTGTACAGACTGGTTTTATTTTTTTTTTTTGTGTGTGTGTGTGTGTGTGTGTCTACTTGACACCAAACTAAAGACATTGGAGAAGAGGGAGCCTCAGTTGATGAAATGCCTCCATGAGATCCATTAGTGAGACATTTTCTCAATGACTGATCAATGGAGGAGGCCCAGCCCATTGAGAGTGGTGCTATCCCTGTGCTGTGGTCCTGAGTTCTGTAAGAAGGGAAGCTGAGCAAGTCGTTAGAAGCAAGTCAATGAGCAGCATCCTCCGTGGCATTTACATCAGCTCCTGCCACCGGGATCCTGCCCTGTTTGAGTTTCTGTCCTGATGTCTTTTAATAGTGAACATCAATCTGGAAGTGCAACCCAAGCCAACCCTTTCTTTCTGCCCATCTTGCCTTTTGGACATGGTGTTTCAACACAACAACAGAAACCCTACTAAGAGACTGAGTCTAGCTGACATGTATGAGAGACTCCTCTTTCTAAAGAGGAGTGTGGGGAAGAGGTGGAGGACTGGGAGGAGGGAAGTGAGGAGACACTGCAGTTGGGATGAGAGAAGAGTAAATAAATAAAAGAAGGATGTGGAGAAGTGAGCAAAAATTAGATCAAGGAAAGACTGAAACTCAACAGGGCAAATGCCAAATCCTGTGACTCTGTCTCAGACACATGGTCTTCATTTTCAAAGGGCATAGATAGCTTCTGGCCTACAACGTCTCATCTCTGAAACATGAATTTTAGTTGTTATTAATGAAAAAAAAGATACTGGGGAAAAACTGGAATATCAGAGAGAGAAAACAGACCACAGTCAATTCTTACTCAACTAACTTCTTAGGGTAAACACTATCTTCAAGAGTCCTCAACCTAGCTCATTGCTTCTACACCATCTGCCTATGTCTGCCTTTAATATCTTCTTCACCCAGTTGTTTCACTTCCGGGTTCAACTCTGTATCATAATCCTGTAGTCAGGATTAAAGGTGTGAGCTACTACTCTTTGGCAGTTAAGCCTTGAACTCACAGAAACACAGAAAGTCTCTGGACTTATGAGATTAGGTCAACAATCTGTAGTTCACCAGATGGGACTAAAGGTATAAATTTCCGCTCTCATGGCTTGACTGTGGGTAGCTCTGTTTTCTGATATTCCAGACTGATTTTATTAAATATAAAATATACTACCACACATCTCTCCCTCTCTCTTCCTACTTCCAATCCCTATATGCAATTCTCCACATCAAATGTCTCATAGCTTGAGTATTCTCAACATCCTCAAATCTAACACACCTTCACCTCCACCACTTCATGAAATGAACTGTCACTACCCTCACTGAGGTTCTGACTTTGTCAAACACAGATGGGTACAATAGTGATAAACTGACCACAGAAAAAGAATTCATGATTTTTAAATTTTGTATCCTCTTTCTACCAGTTCCTAAACTATCTGTAACATTTATGAGACAAACCTGAGAGTAGAATGCAAAACTCAGAACTTCAAGAAACTAGACCTTCCTTCACTTTTCCAATTTGTCTTCACCGTGCATCAGAAGCGATGCCTGTGTGTGCACACTGGACAATGATATCACAAGCATCATATCCTGTGTGTGCACACCAGACAATGATATCACAAGCATCACATCCTGTGTGTGCACACTGGACAATGATATCACAAGCATCACATCCTGTGTGTGCACACTGGACAATGATATCACAAGCATCATATCCTATGCCAAGGCTGCAAGGCCTCCCCTTCCTCAGGAAATCCTACACAGAGAGGCTCAAAAGACAAGAGTCACTGCCCAGGTCATCACATGGACCAACAGAACCAATATCTCTCTTATGGTCGGTACATCCAAGTCCCAGAAGAAATGCCAGTGCCTCAGACCTGCTCTGAACATCCCACACTCACCATAGCATAGCTTGTAGTCTTCCTTACAACTCCCAACAGCAGAAGAATAATCCTGGAAAGAACCTGCAAGCTAGTACTCCTATTGCTAAGTCTTGCCAGAATCTCTCATTAGCTAGGGCCACCCAGCTGGGCCTCAGAATAATGGCAGCTCCCCTACTGAGTGAGCAGAGATCAAATGACTCAGAAAACACAGCCCTTCCCAGCTCTGCCCTTCCAGCCCAGCAGACAGGGCCCTAGTCTAGAAAGTTTGTATTTCAGTAGACATTCTTCCACTCTCCTGAACACTTCTGCTCCTCATCCAAGGCATAGGGTCCTTTGTGTGCATGCTCCATTACACACTTACTGTTCTGTGCAGCCAGCCCTTTGCTTCTTAGCTGAGAAGTCCTGTAGCCAAACATAGGTCACATTTAAACAATGACTGCTATTAAAACAGCAAAAGAGGCCATGAATTAGGCCTACAATGAGAGATCATAGTAGGCTTGGAGGCAGGAAAGAGACCCTAAATATGATTTCTTTTTAATCTCAAATAATTGTTTTGAAAAGTTAGAACAGGTTTTAGGGCCATATGCACCAGAGACTAGAGATTTCTATGAGAGCATGGTAAGGATTACTCAGACCTCTTCTCTCAGCCTCTATAACTTAAACCTGAAAAATAACAGTCCTGTCTGGCAGTGCCATTAAGCTTTACAAAAATCTTCTATTTTGGTTGAACTAGTGTAACTTCAGTAATTTGGTTACATGAAGAGGACAGTCCTTTACCCAGGTTGTTGATTGCCCTGGTCTGTGGATCTCAAGAAATGGCCAGTCAGGACATTTATGGAGCATCTAAAGTTGATCACCTGACTCCACACTGCCAACATCAACTCCTGCCAAATCAGGAAAGCTCTCACCCTCCTTCCTGCCATTCCCTGTCTGTGCTGTGACTACATCAGCTTCAAAGTAGGTCAGTGAACTCAATTCCTACACAGGTCCTTCTTCATTTGTAACTCCCCAATAAAGTCAGAGACACTGGGGGACACACGTTCACTGGTCTCTTCTCCTTCTCACTGACCAGTCAAGGCCCAGCCTGGAAGGTTCTGCAGGACTGTGCTTCCAGCCTTGGGCAGCAGAGGCGGAATTAGGTGTTCAAAGAAGTTCTCAATTTCATAGTTCCACACAAGCCTGGGCTACAGGATATTGCTTTGAACAGAAATAAATAAATCAGTAGCACTTGAGGAAAAAAAATTCTAATTTATCAAGAAACATTGGAGGACACAGATAAATAGAGATGAAAGAACTAAATCATATAAAAATGATGCCAATGAGTGACTTTTTAAAAGGATAAAATAATGTATTTTTAAGATTTAAAAAACTTAGCTATATTGACTTTGAAAAAGAGTAGGTCCTGGGGCTGGAGAGATGGCTCAGTGGTTAAGAGCACCGTCTGCTCTTCCAGAGGACCCGGGGTTCGATTCCCAGCACCCACATGGCAGCTAACAACTGTCCGTAGTTCCAGTTCTAGGCAACACCAAGGCAAATAAATAAATAAAATAAAGTTTAGAAAAAGAGTAGGTCCTTCCCTAGTAGAGGGAAGGCCATTACCATACCAAGAGAATGATTGGTCTTGCCCATTCGCCCATATTGGCTGCCTAGTTACAGACAATGGCCTATTTCTCAAACCTCTCAGCTGACTTAAAAGTATGGAGCAGAAGAGAACTTATCTGCAAAGGAGAGTTCCCTAACTACAGATTCAACAGTCATTGCCTCAAGGTAATTTCTCAAATTGTACATCCACCAATCTGGTCTGTCTTCATTCACATGACATGAATTAAAATATGCTGGAAAATTACCAATTAACTTCTCCTGACATAATCAGATCCTTCTTCATAAGGGTGACTCCAGCAGCTAACTACCTACCCTGCTTCCTCCTATTCTGGTCTGAAGGCAGAAGTCATGTTCCACATGCAAATCCTTTTCCTGTAACTGCAACCGGGACAGTCTACTACATGATTCAAATGGATAATTTCCCAGCTCTGAGGTGGGGCAGTCATTTAATTTAAGAATCTTGGAGATGTGTGGCTGGAGAGATGGCTCAGAGGTTGGAAGCACTGACTGTTCTTCTAGAGGTCCTGAGTTCAGTTCCCAGCAACCACATGGTAGCTCACAACCATCTATAATGACATCTGGTATCCTCTTCTGTGTACATAATAAATAAATAAATCTTAAAAAAAAAAAAAGAATTTTGAAGGTGTAACATAGTGGACAACAATGTCATTCAATGTCCTGGAGGCAACAATTGAAATCAAGGCCATCTGAGTCAACAGAAGAGAGCGTGTATCAGAAACATTTTGCTAAAAGGGTGAAAATGTAGCTGCTCTAGAATTACAATATTTCCCACAAAGAAATCACTCCAAACACTTAGGAGATTAATAAAGAAAAAATCTCTTCAAGGAGAGCATGAATTCATCTCTCTAATGCTCAAAGAGAAGCCATCTGGACAGATTGTGCATTCCACATATGCTGTCATTCTTAAGTGTCTTTTACGTTCAGGCTTCAAGTTACACTCTGAACAATTTAAACAGGGACAAGAGACTCCAAGTCTAGTCACTTTAGTAGATGTGAGACTTACACAGCAAAGATATTATCTGTTAAGTACTTCAGTGACGTGATACAGCAGGTCATGCTCCACTGACAGGGTCCTGAGGTCAAAGTGCCAGGGAATGAGAAAGACAGGAAAAGTAGAAGGTAGAAAAGACATAAACTAGGGTGGGGAGGTTTGTACAAACTATCTCATGGCAAGTAGATATATCTTGTATACTACTTCCGGGGGATGGAAAGAGCTTGCTTGAACTTGGCAGAAACTATCACACAACGGGACAGTCAGGAGGGGTCTATTCAAACAATGCTGCACCTCAAGAACAGAAGCAAGCCTACAGTGTGGCCTTGGGACTGATGACCACAGCTCCACGTGGTGAAAAGACTTGGCTTCTCAGGATCTGCAGGAACCCCTCCACAGAAACTCTGGCTCCAGATCATTTCCCACTCTATATTCTTGGTTTTAGAGCTCTGTTTTATTTTCAATGCCCCTCGAGGAGCTTGTTAGAGGCCTGTTCTTTGAAACAGGGATGGGCATAGTGGCTGTTGGTCAGTCAGGAGTGTCTCCTTTGTAACCAAATGTCAGAACAATTCAGGTGGAAAAAAAAGTGTATCCTAGCATCCTTATCTCTACTTGGCCTGGTTAAAAGATACTTATCTTTGGTGTGTTTTAAAGGCAGCCATCTCTTAGCTAAATTTTACTTTATGACACTTACTACCTACAAAGCATTGGTAAGTTCTTTATATCACCAGGTCTCAGGTCTACTCTTCCACATCTCAGCTTAGTAGGGGAGCGCAACCATTGCTTGAACACTAGCTGGTATATAATGAAAACCCAGAGCCAGATATCAGGAAAAGCTGGAATATCAGAGATAGAGAAACAAACCACAGCCACTTCCTACCCAGCCAAGGCTCACGCCTGTCTTCAGGAATCATCCAACTGCAAGTCTCTCTGGCCTTGGCCGAAAGGGAGGATAGAACTGTCTGGGAAAGCTGAAAAACACTCTTCTCTTCCTCCACCCAGCTCTCTTCCTCTTTCCACATTTCTAAAGCTATGATTAAAGGTGTGGGTCACCCCTCCTTGATGTGGCTTGGCTCTGTGTTTGATTCTGATATTCCTGATTAATTTTATTAAATATAAATCACCACAAGCAACAGAACATACCACGTGCTTTTTACAACCTAAAAAAAATTAACTGCAAATGAACCTTACAGTTAAAGGTTAAACACAAAGTGCTGATCATCAGGAAGGTACTGGAAAAACTAGGCCTCTCCAAGTTTGGCAACCTCGTCCATGAATGCACCAAAAGCATGGTGTTGTCGACTACAAATACGTTTCTGCACACAGCTCCCTATTTCCAATGCTCTGCATCGATGCAGCAAACAGAGTAAAGTTATTTAGGATCCTGTGCCTGGGTCCAAGGAATTGCAGAGATTGCATAGGAGCTCACAGCACAGGAAATCGGGCTGCAGATTCCAACCAAGCCACGCGGAGCGCCCGCCATGCTGTTCTAGCACCTCCCCATCCGCTCTTGGCCATCTGGGGACAGAAGCCCCTAACTCACCATGGCGAGGCTTCCCAGCTCGTTCATGGCCCTATCCCAGCTGTCCGCTGCAGCACTCGCAACACAGCTCCAGAAAATAATAGCTCTAGCTCCTCAGTTAAGTCCCGCACGCAAGTCCGCACCCGGAAACGCCTACTCCACTTCTGACTGGCAGTTAAGCCCGGAAGACCTGATTGGCTAGTGAGGTCTGAGTGACAAGAGCACCTCCCTTAGGGTTAAAGTGGGCTTAAAGACGCAGCACCGAGATCAGGGTTCCTCTCCCAGTCTGCAGAGATGTGTTTACTGAAGTCCTTAGCGCTGGCTTCAATCCTGACGCTGACAAATTCAGGAACTCATAAGAGACTATAACGATTTCCTCCAACAGAAAATGTTACTAGAGAAAACAGCCTTTGCATAAATGCGGAGGGGAGTGACTCCAAGTTCCAAAAAAAAAAAAAAAAAAAAAAAAAAGTTTGATTTGTACCTTCACCCTGAGGTCAGAACTGACGGTACACTCTAATTGTTATTCTTAGACATTTCAGATGACAAAAAAAAGAAATGACTATATATATGATACATACATATACACTAGGAGAGTCTCCATAAACAACGAAGAATACCGCTGGATAATAATTCATTTGTACGTCTTACATTTCAGGATGAACAGTCAAGGACGGATCTACACTAGGAACCACACCCCAACGGTTGCATGCTGGTCTTCTCCAGAAAGGCAGGGTAAGAAATAGAGGTGAGTGAAGAAGAAACAGATAGGGGCTGGAGATCAGAGGTTAGGAGCACTAGCTGATCTCCCAGAACCGGGTGTTCAATTCCCACATGGGAGCTCACAACTGTCTGTAACTCCTACTCCAGAGATCTGATACTTTCATACCAATAAAAGAACAGATAAAAATTGGCGGAAAGAATGAGTGTGTCTGTTTCACTGACTGGTTGGCTCGGCTCGGCTCGGCTGGGCTGGGCTGGGCTCGGTGGGGCTTGAGCGCGGCTCAGCGGCGATGGGCCGGGTGTGCTAGCGGGCTGGCGGGCGTGCAGGCAGGCAGGCAGGCAGGCAGGCAGGCAGGCAGGCAGGCAGGCAGGCAGGCAGGCAGGCAGGCAGGCAGGCAGGCAGGCCGCCGGGCAGGCGCATCGGCAGACAGGCAGGCCGGCCGGCTCTTGGGGCGCCTTGGCGCGGTCCGCCCTCGTCTACGGCCATACCACCCTGAACGCGCCCGATCTCGTCTGATCTCGGAAGCTAAGCAGGGTC